>JBAMJV010011966.1:0-53806 GCA_037951105.1 Echinarachnius parma | reverse complement strand
TGTTATGGTTAATACATGTTTTGATCACTATGGGTGGTATTGTATGAGGTTTGTACAAACCATGGTTTGACCATGGTTTACATCTATGGAATGTCATTTGTAAACTGATGGAGAAAGAATGTAAACTCCTTGTTAAGTCCTTGTTTACAATGTTGATTTACAATTTATTTGTAGACGAGCAGCATTCCATAGATGTATACCATGGTAAAACCATGGTTTGTATAAACCTCCTACAAACCTCCTTTGTGAATTCCACCCTTTATATGTACAGTAATATTACCAAATATTGTAGATAGTAATATACTCTAACTCTAGTTACAGTTGTAAAAAGTGTTCCCATCCGAATGATCATTAAATAAACCGAATATCAATTTAGGTTTTGTGTGGAATAATCATGTCTAGCTTTGATGTTCTATTTCATAGTTTTGCAATCAAAAGCGGTAGTTTTCATTCCATTTTATTCTAGCATAGTACGAGGGGCGTTCAAAAAGTTTATAGCCCGACCTTGAACATGTTTAATGAGCAGGAATTATGGTTGTTGTGTGTGCAATATTGAATCCTTCAAATGGTCAGTGATGCAAGCCAGGTCAGTTGTATGCTGTTTCTGTTCTAGACAGGGTGTCATTGCTACAGTGTTCATTAAAAATCACTTGGAAATTGAAACAGTTGATGAGAGACATGTGCTGCTCCAGGAGAATGTACCTGCTAATACGTCAAGCCATGTGACTTTTCAAAAGCCATTAGCTGCGGGACGGGGTTGTTGATGCTTCCTCCTTATGTCCATGACCTGACATCGTTATATCTCTTCCCACAGATGAAGAAACACTCCGAAGGTTGTGATTTCAGGAGGATAATGAGTCAAAAGCTGCCAGGGGTCTTTAAGAGACATATTTAAGGATTTCCTGGAGGCCCTCAGAATGAATGCCGAAAAGTGCCTGGTTGAAGATGAGGATTATATGGATAAATGAACATTTGGCTATATGAATTGATGTTGAACCATGACTCCTTCAAGGTTGGGCAATGCACTTTTTGAACGCCCCCCCCCCCCCCCCCCCCCCCCCCGTAGTCCAAGTTTGGTATGATGATATAATTATTGCCTTTATAGAGTGCGTTTTCTATGTAATATATCTATCTTGTTCGACTACGGTAATGCACGAAATGCTATGATGTTGTTATTATTGTTTTTATGTATGTCTGTTCCCAATGTCTTTGTATTTGTCTGCGGTACTTTGTATATATGCGTGTTAAATGTGTTTGTAATCACAATGGATCTATTATACACCTTCCATATTCAACATTAAAGAAACTGCGTCTCTGGTGATAGAGGGCGCTTTTAACAAATTCACGGTACCGTACCATGCATTTTACATGAACAGTAACGTTACGTACGTAGGCGTGAACTCACATAAGAAAGCGTACTTAAAATGCGTCTTGGATAATTAGACCACTGTTTCATATGAGGTCAGGTATAAGCCTTTCAGCTTGTGAAGAGATTATTATTCTGTGTCGACATTAAAAACAAATATTTGGAATTAGAATGTATATCATACGTGCGGTATGTGTATTATTTAGTAGTTTAAACGGCTAAATTATATAACTGATTTTGTAAAAAAAAAGAGGTGGGGTGTCAGAGGGGGGGGGGGGGGGGGGGGGGGGGGGGGTTGGGCACGTGTCCCCGTACAACACCGTAGCTACGCCATTGTTGTTTTTAACTTTTTAGCCATATATAGGGTGGCCCAAAAAAACCGGAACGGGGCACTTCCCGAAATAAAGAACCAAAATGTGAATGTTCTTGGTGTCGTTGTTCATTTGAAAAGACACCCTTTCCGATGGACTTAATACATTTTTTACTATATTTTGGGAAGTGCCCCGTTCATTTTTGGGGGGCCACCCTGTATAGAGCATGTTTCTGTAATTAGTGCATAAAGCATTTTCGAAGTATACTCTTTAGCTGGCTTCGATGAAACTTAAAAATCAGGCAATTACCTCCAAGTATTTTGGGTTATCGATATCGACGGGAATGTGTTCGTAAACCTCTTCTTGTTCCTTGAGCCGTAACATTTCCTCCTCCTCAGCAATAAGTTGCCCAGGTAACTTCTGCTCGAACGTCGCCGAACTCACGGAAACCACGGTCTTCGGGCGCTCGGGAAGTTCCGGAGGATTTTCACGTTGCTTCGGGTTACGTCGGGGGGAAGATCGCGCGAAAATACTTAACTCCTGTCGAAATCCGGACTTTTTCATCGTTGTGCTTCGAGTGAATTTCGATCTATTTCAAAATATAAACACATTCAAAATGTTGTTGATAGAATGTATTTGATTGCATAATCGAACACAAATTCAACACACACTCCCTAGCAATTCCGCATTTTAGTTTGGTATCATTAAAAAACATGTTTATTCCGCTTTAAAATGATGCCCCATTTGTAAACGATTTATGTAATAGGCATGAATGTTCAGTTCACCTGACTGTGAGGCCAAGTCAAAAGTGAAATATTACTAGATCAATTTGTTTTTGTCAAGAGTTAATTTGGCCTGACTTTGACGTCCCCGGTTCCCTGAATTGTTGCATTTTTAAACTGGTTTGCGGGCTCAACTCAAACAGGGTCACATATAGTTTGTAGTTTTTTTTTTTTTTACAAATTGCGTTGGCCTTTTCGTGATTTAACTAATTATGCAGGCCTTTCTTATTTGAAAATCATGGCATGTTTAAAACTGACATATGTCCACTTTATAGTAGAGAGCAAAAAGGCAGGACTCAAAATGAACATTAAAAAGACCAATGTAATGATGAGTAACCAGCTACAAGACCATACAATTACAGTCGATGGCATGACAATTGAGAAGGTGGATAGTTACATATACCTCGGCAAAAACATCTCCCTTGAAAATGAAACGGCATGATAAGTGCGAAGAAGAATACAGCTAGCTCGGGTGAAATTTGGGAAACTCAGCATCATACTTAGAGATGAGAATCTTCCAATCTCCCTCAAAAGACAAATCTTTAATCAATGTATAATTCTGGTACTATCCTACGGGGCAGAGACTTAGGCAACAACTGAGAAATTGGAAAAGAAGCTTAGAGTCACAGAAAGAGCAATGGAGAGGATTATGGTACGAGTTACAAGAAGAGACAAGGTCGGAAATGAGGACTTAAGAAAGAAAACAAATGTCAAGGATATCATACAGGAAATAAAAACAAAGAAATGGAGATGGGCAGGCCGTAAAGATAACAGATGGACACATAATATAACTAATTGGACACCAAGAACACAAACCAGACGAAGAGGCAGACAGAGTAGATGTTGGATGGATGACATCCAAGAATTTGGGGGTGTTACATGGATGCGACAAGCACAATATAGAAGAAGATGGAATGGTGATGAAGAGGCCGTCCTTCTGCAGTGGAGATACATAGGCTAGATATATAGACATATTAGAGTAAACATTGAGTTAACCTGCTTTACATACCTAATGTTTCGCTGACAAAGGCAGACTATGATCACAACCATGCAGACAGAAATGGGAACCAAAATGCACAGCGCCACCAATGTTGACATCGGGAAAGCTGACTTACGATCCGCCTTCGCAGCCGATTCTGTAGTCACTGCAGTAGTGGATTCTATGATATTAAAACAAAACGTTTGATGTCAAATTAATAAAAATAATACTTATGAGCAGTTTTTATAAAGCACGTAACACATCGCGTAATTCAGCATGTCCCTTTAAGTGAAAACAAAAACAAACAAACATAAAAGAGCATAATTGGGTTCCTTACATCACTGCATTAATTACAAATTGTGTGACTTAAAAGTGTGCAAACTTTACCGGACAAGGGGAACGTGCTTATAAGTTGTTTTACCGTAAACGTAATGCATGTTATGTACCAAACTATTCAGAAGAAATATAGGTTTGCTTAAGTTCGCACGCATTGGTGACTGAGAGCCGGGGTGCTGTAGTAGATACTTGCAATTTTTCACTCGTACTGGTCACATTAAAGTTATGCATTAACTTTATAAGATATATTCAGAAGTAATATTTGAGAAAATAGCTATATATTAAAACTCATGGTAAGTTTTTTCTGAATGATGTGTGATAGTTTTAAAGAAAAAGAACACCGTTTACCTAGTCAAAAAGTGAGAATTGACCTCATATCTTATCACCCATCGCCCATTGATTTGACCATTAAGACAAAACAAAACCCAAGTACACCAATTCAATCATACAATTTCCATTATTACGGAGATATTTGAAAAATCTGAACCCATATCGTTCGTCTGTTACCATCAGCCAACCAACAGGGTACAATATAAATTCGAAAGCTCCAAGTGTTTTTCGTTGTAGTTGACAACGTTGATTTCTCAAATACGCCTTCAAGATATGACGATGGAGTAACTTTAATATTATAATTTAAAACAAAAGTATTTCGGATGTATGCACGAGTAAGAGATGGTTTCCCTTGAGTTCAATATCCCCACTGTAGGTGGTGGCAGGGAGGCGCCATTTGCAATAGAACCCGGATGGAAACATCGCCCGCTAGCTTGAGCGTCTTCATTCGAAGCTAAAATAGGAAGATATTAATATTTATGTAGAAAACAACTTTAACCATTTCAATACATAAAGACAGTAATCATAACTGCGTTTACTGATTGTTGAGCAGGATGACATGTCACGCTAAATATATTACCTTGAATAATTGTATTAACCCTTCTCCCCCTGTCCACGTATGTGTCACTTGCATGATCATGCATGTGTGCATGTGTAGGATAGTCACTTTGTAGTAACTATCATTGGTTGCCCTGACGAAGATCCTGCTAGGATAGAAAGCTAGACTATCATTGGTTGCCCTGACGAATATTCTGTTAGGATTGAAAGATAGGCTATCAGTGGTTGCCCTGACGAAGATCCTGCTAGGATTGAAAGCTAAGCTATTATTGGTTGCCCTGACGAAGATCCCGCTAGGATTGAAAGCTAAGCTATCATTGGTTGCCCTGACGAAGATCCTGCTAGGATTGAAAGCTAGGCTATCATTGGTTGCCCTGACGAAGATCCTGCTAGGATTGAAAGCTAGGCTATCATTGGTTGCCCTGACGAAGATCCTGCTAGGATTGAAAGCTAGGCTATCATTGGTTGCCCTGACGAAGATCCTGTTAAGATCGAAAGCTAGACTCTGTACTTGGAAAGTACGCAAGCCCAATATAAGCGGGGAAATAAATCATAAGCAAATGCAAAGGTTATACTACAACGAGACATATTAAACACCACATCATCACCCATTACAGTTACTTTGCTTTAAGGAAGACTTTTAAATTCAAACATTTTAATCATAAATGTCTTATAACAAAGGAGATATTCGGAAAACCGAAACAAGTTATGTGAGAACTGCTAAAGTTCTAAGTAAAATGTGTCGATTTTGACAATGTTACTAGATCCCTTTTATGTTTGAAAACGCCCTCAGGCTTGTCGTTGCAGTAGCTTTAAATCTGGTAAAATTGTCAACATCAATTAAAGTTATTTGCAACTCTAGCGGTTCTCACTTATCTCTTTGTATATGTATTACCAATAGAAGCATGAAACAGATTTCGGTTTTCCAAATGTATATTTTGTTATAAAAATATGTATGATTGAAGTGTTCGGATTTATGATTATCTACGGGAGAATTTAAACTGTTTAAAATGTCAATGCCATTCATCATGGAATGTTCACACATTACTCAGTGGACATATCAGATCACAGAATTACACATCGTATTAACCCTTCGTCAGTTTTTGCACACACCACCAAAGTTACTAGATCACTTTAAAGGTAACAATCAAGCATAACGATATCACTTGGCTTACCGAATGGCAGTTCGCATATGTAGCCATTCTCATTCTGTTCCAGCCAGCACGACATGTCGTTCCAGCATGGAGGTATAATTAAACCTCCTTTGTTAATTGGTCTCATCATGATCTCCGCACAGTCTTCGACTACTTCATCATCGCCGGAGTTATTCGGTTCCCCCTCGTTCCACAAATCGAGACTAAAAGAACATACAGTAATGTAATAGCTTGAACATGATAAAGACCAACCCGTATACAAGTACATACTCATCAAAATAAAGTAACCTTAGCTATAGGGTTAGCCACTCATGCAGACATTACCATAGCCTGAATAGTTTGTATAGTATATTGTGCATGTGCGTTTAATACTTACCAGTGGCATCAAAATAATAATACAAGGCAAACATTTGGCTACGCAAATGGATGCAATTATATACAATGGAAATATAAAACAGGGTCGCTGTTTGTTTTAATACACACATTTCCATTTGGGTGTTCTACTTTGATGTGAAATTATGAGTTTTAGACGATATTTGTAGTCGTTGACAGTGAAACAAATGATTTATTCACAAAAATAACGTGAAATTTGAATATATCATGGCTCCCCTCCTAAGCATATTGGCACCAAAAAGTGGTAATTACACGCCAGTTAATACTCAACTAGCCTTTTAAAAAATGTGTTTTTCCTTTTAAATTGAACAGTAGTAAAATACGCACTAAGAAATTTAGGGTACAGTTGCGGTACACATCAGTTAAACTAGACACGTGGTAATCTTATCACACGCCAATAAATACTGAACCTTTTTTTTTGTTTTCCTTTTAAATTGTATAGTAGTAAAACAAAATGAAATGTACTGTTTGAGTGGATTTACCCTGGATCCAAAAGCGTCCCGTCGAGCCATTCGAAGTCGCCCTCGTTCACGACATCGGTAAGTCCAATCCAGAAACGATGAACGCTCGTAGTGTCTTCAATAGACGAGAAGGTCTCAACAAGGAAGTACTATTTGTGAGGAAAAAATAACAACATTAATTGTTAAAAAAATGGTTGACATAAAAGAACAAATCAACATCGTTTAGTTCCGAACCAGTCAAGGTTTTCATGGTTTTGAGGATCGTCGTAGAGGGGAAGGGGTGCTATCCGAAAATGTGCAGGTCTACTACATGTTAGCTCATGCCGCAGGCTTCGATATCCATGCTAATATTGCTTATTTATTGCAATCTAAAATAAACAAGGACGAGCATGCAGAAAGATCATCTACACTCAGTAATACTCTAACGCGACGAGGGGGGTCGCGCGTGCATTACCAATGGGCCATTTCTAAAACCACATCTCCTTTTTTCCCGGCGCTCCTCGATCGCCGCGACTCGGACCGGTCGACGGGTCCGGTCTCGGAGCTCCTTACTGTCGCATTCCCGACTCCGGCGCGGTCGGGATCGACGTCCAGATGGCCCCTAAGTTCCTCTAATTTATTCATTATTCATGACGCGCGAGTCCCCATCGATTTGATAGAGTCGCCTGGATAAGTACTAGCCATCATTCCCGCGCGACCGAGCCTCGCTTTTCGTTGAGCGCCACCCGTACGCCGGATTTGTAGATATCGGGCTTATGAATAATCATGAGGTAGGGTCTCGGACGCTCTCGCCAAGGCTGTATTGACACAGTTAATTGGTCTTGTGGTCACTTTATACACTGAATCGAGCTCATGAAATCGCATGGATAAGACCAACCTATACCTTGGCGTGTCGTTAACGGCGAGCGCATTCCTTTCGAGCGATTAGTATCTGTGGCTCATTTGGAACGGGGGAGAGGGCCTATTTACATAGCGATTATAGTCTTTACACCGCTAATTGGTTTGTGGCGAGTTTCCACACTGAATCGCGCTCATAAAATTGCATGGATATAGGCTACCTATGCCGTGGCGTGCAAGAGAGCTACATTAACACCGAGCGCATTCCAGTCGACTGATTAGAACGTATGTGGCCTTCATGGCCGGGGTCCTCGGTAGAGAGAGATTATTTACATAGCGATTAGTCCTGGCGGGTTTCGACACTGAATTGAATTGAACTGATAACATGTGGATAGTGAGTACCGATTTAACCACGGAGCAGCTCGCTACACTATTTACTTGATAAATGAGATAGCATGGCAAATCCGAGGATATTTGTTTGGTAGATGGTGAAGAGAGTTTTTGCAAATGGTAGGGAAAATTAAAAAAAATAAGTTTTTCCAAATTGTATATAGAGGAAAAGACATTTTGTACACGAAGCTGTGTCTATTAATTTTAGTAGCTTTCGGGGATTTTCATACGAATTCGGTGTATTGGTAAGACCCGTATAGGAACAGCAAACTCAAGCATATCTTGCAAGAATAGTCAATAATAATCAATGCATTTAGATACTGTCGGCTTCGGAGAAATGGGGACGGGTTTCATTAGCACTGTGTGAGCCTAATAGTACAGGCGACTTGCTGGAATACTCCCTTAGAAGGTGGAAAATGTGCATTCCTTTTGATTTATAAACAAAACAGGATAAAGAAATGTTTAGAGTTTTCTCCGGGAGCCGGTGTTACTCAAGAAATGACGCAGTTTATAATATCTTTACAATATTCACTAACTTAAAAAAGAGGAAAAAGATGGGGTTTTGTGTATCAAATTATTCATGTTTCATATTTAATTGAATTCAAACAAATCTGTTCAGATAACCGTCATTCTGCGATAAGATTTTCGAGGCCGAGAACAAGACAATTGGTTAATTTATGTAAAACGGGATGTTGGTGATAAGCAGGGGCGCCGGGGGATGTGGGGGAGTGGGGGTGGGGGCGGGGGATGTTACTGTTTTCCACCGTGGACGGGGGGGGGGGGGGGGCGGGGGGGGGGGGCATCGCCCAAAATAGGGGAGGGGTATTCTTGCCCAAAATACGGGTGTGTGTGGGAGAGATAACTTAACGCAGTTTTTACTTTGAAAGCAAGGAGTCATGAGGGGGAGGGCTACTTTACAAAATGCATCGTTGACCGGGAACACTTGATGTGGGAGGGGGGGGGGGGGGGAAGCAAGAAGGCGGGGGGGGGGGTGGGGTAACTGTTTTCCGAGGCTTTCTATTAGGCGGGAAATGGGGGTATTCATCACCAATAATAGAGGTTGCTTAATTATCGGCCAACATTGGATGGAGGGGTTCACCGTTTCGCGGGTGTATTGTGTAAGTGGGGTGGAGGGGGGGGGGGGGGGGGGGTGTTCCATAGCATACAATTGCATCAAAATGGTTCAAACTACAGTTTGATAGAATAAACAGCAATAAATTAGCTAGAAGTACGTGTATACATCTAGGGATAGGTTCAGTATTAGTATCATTGTTATAATTTGGTTATATAACTGATTATAATATGTTTGGTTTTATTTTGTTGTAAGGAACTGTTGATACAATACAACGCATGGTTTTTATTATTCTTAATCTTCTGAATTATTTCCAATACCGTGTGCATAAGTGATGATTTTCACGAGGTGAAAAATTAAATCAGCAAAAAACTAAACAAAACAGGTTCACAGGATAAAGAAATGATACAAATTTTCCCCGGGAGCTTGATCCTCAAGAAATTACGCAATTTATATCTGTATGATATTCAAGCACGTGAAAAAAGGTGGGGTCTCGAATTATCAAATTATACAACTATCCAAACGGATATGTGTTATGATAAAACTGTTTTGCGATACGATTTTCGGGGCAGAGACCAAGACAATTGGTTAATTTGTGTACATCGGGAGGTGGTATTGATGGAGGGGGTGGGGGATGTAGCCGTTTTCCACATGTGTGTGTGGGGGGAGGGGGTCCATCCCCCAAAATAGGGGAGAGATTTTATTCCCCCTCCCCCCTCCCCCCCAAAAAAAAAATAATAAAAAACAATTTAAAAATAGGGGGGAGATAACCGTTCGCAGGTTTTATTATGTAACAGCTCAAAATATACCAGTTTTAAAAAATACACAATGATCTCTTCATTGTACCAATACTTCATTTGGAGATCGCCGTGCAGTTTGTGATACAACCCAATATTTGACACAGAGACCAATAATGCGTCACGATCTGTTCATTTTTCGATACAAGCGACGAAATAACCATGAATATAGCTTTAAAGGACAAGTAACACCTCGAAAAAACACAAAATGGCTGCCGCAGCAAAGAGCGCCCGTTTAACGGGCGCCAACAGCTAGTCTATTATATTAATACGGTAAGCTTCAACCCCCCAAATGCCTCCCACTCGAGATATCCTCACCCCGAGAATTCGGCGACTCCCCGACCGTCGGGATCGAAGGATATACGTTTTGCGGAGGACAATAAGGTATTCCGGAGTCGCTCCCGCCCCGTGGTCGTCCTCCAGATCGAAGAAAAGGGAAAGTCAGCAATGCGGCATTGCCTATTTAAGGCGCCGAGCATTGACTAACGATTTATCACCATAAAATTATTTGTAAGAATATAAATTGGAGTAGATAAAACCAATGATATATTGAGAAACCATTTTAGATATAACACGTTGCGAAACTACCCAGGTTTTGATAAATATCAATATTTATATTACGCGGATGGTATGGTTATGATCGCTATTACCGATTGGCATTGTGTTTGTAAGTGCATCGACGACAAAATGCGACAACTTAAATTTAGCTGCGGTTATACAACGCGCAATGGCTGTACAGCCGTGTATACACGTCGCGGAGTCATCTAATCACCCCACCGAACCGCAGTTTATTTGCATAGCTCACTGACCTGCTGACCATCGTCTCTATTCGCCCTAGGCCTACCGTACACAATACTATAATTGCGCCAGCTTGTGGTAAGATGTATTATGTCAGCCACGAAGCTAGCATGCAGTACCAGAAGAGACGCCGACGGGGTGGGGGTGGGGGTGGGGGTAGAATGGACGGGGAGGTCTCTGCTCATTTATTATGCAATGCATGTATAAACGGGCTATCATCGGGTTTCACAAGAATATGAACAAAATGTATACGCGGGAGAACTTAGTTTGGATATGAATTGTGTAGGGGACACGACGGGTTATGTGTCATGCAGGCAATTGAAGACACGGGGGGGGGGGGGGGGAGGCAGCGGCAAAGCTAGCAAGAACACGAACATAGTGTACTGTATCTAATTTGATACAAGCGGAACAAACTATCGGGGGTGGGGGTAGAATGGATGGGGGAAGTATCTGCTCATAGTATCCAAATGCATGTACATGTATATTCCTTTCAAAGGAATATACATGTATCATGATCATCGGGTTTCACAAAAATATGAACAAAGGTATCTGCGGGAGAACTTAGTTTATGATATGAAATGTGTAGGGGACACGACGGGTAATTTGTCATACAGGCAATTGGAGCCGCGGGGGGGGGGGGCGGGGGAGGGGGGAGGGGGGAGGGGGGAGGGGGGAGGGGGGAGGGGGGAGGGGGGCGGCGAAGCTACTTTATTAGCAAGAACACATACATAGTGTATTGTAT
This sequence comes from Echinarachnius parma, assembly GCA_037951105.1. Taxonomy (NCBI): domain Eukaryota; kingdom Metazoa; phylum Echinodermata; class Echinoidea; order Clypeasteroida; family Echinarachniidae; genus Echinarachnius; species Echinarachnius parma. Next base: position 42,500 of record JBAMJV010011966.1, on the reverse strand, counting down.
CTATTTTAATACAAGCGGAACAAGTTATGGATCATATGAAATATGGGGGATAACTGAATAACTTTGCGTGGATACTAAATCATCATGAATTTGTTATACATTGGCCGGATGTATCGTTGGACGGGTTGTGGGGATTGAGTCGCCCGAGTCTATTTTGTCTTACTATTTAAATGATGACTGTGGGATATTTAGTAAAGTTTTAAAGTGGTGTATGTCATCATCGTCTTTCTCTTACAAAAACCCGCGGATTTCCGCGGGTACAGCTAGTTACATATTAATGTCATACTTTGGCAAAAATCATATAATATTCGGGCAGTGTCATGTTATTTTCGGAAAAAACCGTCTGATATTTGGGCAAAATCGTGTTATTTTGGACTAAACAATTGAAAACATGCCATTTTCGGGCATCAAAGAGGCGAGGACCTTTTTTGTTTTGTTTTGCTTGCCAGGTGAAAATTCGTGACAAAAGACCTCAGCTCCCCACCCCCACCCCCAGAAGAACGTGCCCGTACTCCCATGGAGAAGATCTTAGTGTTTGTGAAGTAGAAGCGGGTGAAGATGACGAAAATGAATAAGAGAATCTTCCAATTTCACTTACATGTATCGCAGTAGTCTTAAGATTGGCCAAATCACCGCCATAGCTAATGCACTTCTCTCTCGCTGTTTGAAAACTGACTCTGGCGTAATGGAACTTGTAGAGTATGCTGCCAAAGCGAATCCACTCTGATGAAGAGGGTGGTGCATCTTAACGAAACAGAACGAGGGTTGTAACTGCAAGTGCTGTTGTATCACAGCTTAAAACGAATTTTGTGAAAACCGAACTGGCAAAATATGTTCCAATAAACATTGCAAACGCACTTACTTGAAGTCAGCTTTTATGTAACTGTAAAAAGTGTGTATCTAATTTGTAGGTGAATACTGCGCATTTCATTTCCAGTCTGAAACGCATTCATTACAGTTGGGCAGGCATCGGGCATAATTATAAGGTTCATGTGAGAAATGAGATGTGTATGTTTTTAAAAATAAATATTATATGTATGTGCTTATTCCTATGTATATAATTGTTTGTAATGAATGTTTTGTTTGTTTGTTTTATTTTTTTGTTGGGGGGGGGGGGGGGGATATAAAAACTTTAGACTACATTATATACATGAAAACCTACCTGTTGCCGCGCATCGTAGAATCACATCTTTGGAATGGTCGCAGTTATTGATTCCGATCCCGTTGTTAAAGCAGTCGAAAATATCCGATTCCAGTCCGAGACAGCGAACGTTATCCAGGAGTATATCGAGGTCTGCGTCCCCCTTTCCGATGTTTGCCGATGGAGCTTCGGTCGCGGCGTCCGAATACCCGAGGCTTCGGCAGATAACTTGAGTATTCAGCGAGGTCCAGTCGTCATCGCACACAGTGCCCCAGATGCCGTTATGATTTACCTGAAGGAGGCCCTCCTGTGGTGACGTACCGCCAACTAACCTAGCTGCACAATGAATATGTAATTAGAAGGAGAATCATGGAAAGAACACTTCATTACTTCCGGCACATTGTTCGGAGAATTGAAGAGGTTGGGGAAAAGGAAAAATAAAACGTGAAAGAGGTCGTCCACTGAATTATGGACTGACGACTCAAAGAGAGTGTTTAGTCTAGAGAAGGAATGAGGGGTGCAACACACTTGGCAGAAGATTTCTATGGCGTGCTCTCATGAAGACCACAGTAGCGCTCTACAGTCTTTGCCACCTAAACTTGATGATGATGATGATGATGATGATGATGATGATGATGATGATGATGATAGTGTTGATGGTGATGGTGACGATGGTGAGGAGGAGGACGAGGAGGAGGAGGATTATGATGAAGATAATTTGGTGATCGTCATTACTATAATTATTTCAATACATAACAAACCAAAATCAAGAAGAATATATAAACGGGTAGGAAAACAAGAAATTGAGGGCTATATAGTGAGCATGATCAGTACAAATGGGACATTGATTGAACTAATTTGTGATTATAACTACCCATGCACTCATACATGATCGTATTTCATCAAATTATGATACGTTATACGGTCATAAAGACTAAGCCTTAAGTATCTGATTTTGATGATGATGATGATGATGATGATGATAATGAAGGAACGGGTTTGATCAATATCAACTCAGCAAAACATAAAAACCCCATGAATAAAATCATTCTAATCCAAGTTGCGGCCATTGACTTGCGATTTCACCGTATCTATTTTAATATACACGTTATTGTAAGTATACCTTTTCGTATATTAGAAAAAAAAGTAGTCACGATATGTTTTAAAGAAAATGTATTAATGTTCGAGATGGCAGAAACATTGTCATGTCTTCACGGCTGATAGTGAAAATGACGAGGCTCCTAAATACGATTTAAACATAATTTAAACATTCACGCATATACTTAGCTGTTTCTAAACTGATTTTGATCAAACAGACTTAATTCTGTCTTTAAAATCGTGTGCTCCTTCAATTGTAACACAAGTTTGTCATTACCTCGCAACAAGTTTGTTCTCGAAGCCGCCAGCGCCCTCTTAACCAAAACTGAACCGTTTAAATGAAGTGAGAGGCAATGCTAAACTGCTGGACATCTTTGCGGCTGACAATGCCTACGTTGATGATTAACGTGCATTGAAAACGAATGTCGCCATGTTAAAGGGGTAGTACAGTTTTGATAAGGCTAAACTTTAGTAACCAAAACCTTCAGTCCTTCACAATAACATTGCTAACTAATAGTTATAACTGCACCATACTCCAAAGGTATACAGGTATATAACATTACAAACGACTAAGTAAAAAGCCTATTATCATTCAAAGAGAGCCATTAATACACAAAAAGGCACTCTCTAAAAAACATTGGTTTCAACCATTTTTCATACAAAATTATGCATGTGATGTTTTGTTGAAATAATGATTAAAAAGAGAGATCAACAACAACTAATTAAAAACCTCTTTTGAACATTTTTGTTTATTCTGTCATCAAGATTGTATGCTCTTTTACATTTTACACTCAGTTTTTCATTACCTCACAAACAAAATTATTTCGTGCAGCGCCCTCTATACCATACACTACCCCTTTACAATTATATTAAAGAAGAAAACATTTTAAAAAAGAGAGAGAGAGTGGAAAGGGAGAAGAAAAGACAATAGAAAAGAAGAGAGAGGGTGTGAGGATGATAAATGTCATGCCATGTATAGGCTGATCGTCACCAGCTAATGGAAGAACACGATCATCGAAGTGACATTACCTTTTTTCCATAATTATATAACGCATTATCATATAAACCGAAGTTTGTAACCAATCGTAAAAACTATACGTCTTGTAAATTTATATGAAATGTGCAGTAATTAATAAATGCCGAGAAAGAGAAAGAAAGACAAAAATCATGGAAGTCGAAGAACAGCGTATGCCACAAAACTTTGTCATCCAATCGCAAATTTAAAAAATAATATCATCAAGAAAGTGATAAATTAAGCTCACCACCTGACCGTAAAACCTCCTATGTATAGGTTAGGCCTATATAGATTTTCCCGCCCATTTTCATCACCTCTTCATTCTATTTTTAAAATTTGCTTTCAATTCCAACGTAGGCCTTTATATAGGACACGGTCATTTGGACATCATTCTTCCCGCCCTTCACTGGTAAGGGGGTCAGGGTGGATCCAGGGGGTGGGACGGGTGGGGGGGGGGGGGGGAGGGGGAGGGGGAAGCAGTCATCAAATAAACGAAACAATTCTGCTGATTTTTTTTCTGGCTTGTCAGAAAATTTTGAAGTCAAAAGGCACCCCAAATAGAGATCCATCAAAGCAGATGTAAGATAATGTTGAGAGCCTTTTGCCCCCATCTTGAAAATGATCCTTCTACATCAAGCGCATCATTTACAGATCCACCTAACTAGACAGTGTACGCCAGAAACAACAGTTCCACTGGGAGATACACATGGGATCAACAGCGTGTGTTTTAGTGTGTCCACAAGCGTATGATCTCGGGAGATAGGGGATACCCGGGGGCCGGGGTGGGGGTACTCAAGTATATTGGGTATACAGGGATATGCCGCTGGGAAGGGTGACTTTTTCAAGAAAGATCCTTAGACATGGGTCCCATTTTCATTTTTAAAAAACCTTAGACATTGGTCCCTTTTTTCATTTATTCCTTTTCCCTCTTTTCTCCCTCATTTTCTCCAGGATTTTGGGATTTGCCGATGTGAAATTGCTAAAATTTTCAAGCTCGCTCCGCTCGCTAGCATACATAATGAACCTGTTTATATAACCCTTCATAACGCCGTATCATAAGTAATACAAAACGAAATATACCCATACAATTATATTGAAACAAATGGCAATTTTCCGCTGTGAAATGGCTAAAATGTTCAACCTCGCTCCGCTCGCTCACATACATAATATTTCACAATCTCGGGTGTTTTCATAACGCCAAGTACTAAAACGAATATACCCATACAATAATACTGAAACAAATGGCAATTTTCTGATGTGAAATTGTTAAAATATTCAAGCTCGCACCGCTCGCTCATTATTCATATTTATGCAAATTACCTTACCATAATTGGAGACTATTCACTGTTTTTCTATCATTTGAAAATTTGAGAATTTCACCTCCGATATGCACCAGATAGCTCCATTCTAGTGTATAAATTGCCAAAGTTCCCTGGTGTGGGAGGGGGGACAGCCCCCTCCCAAGCCCTCCCCCCGCTAGGTCGCTTCGCTTCCACACTCGAGCGCTTCGCGCCCTCAAAGTATAAAATTTCGCCCTCCCTAAGAAAATAGATCTTAAATTTGAAGAATATTTCAGTACTTGATTGATTCTTCGGTCATTAAGTTGCACACGGCAAACGCAGGCAGTTTGGCGTGCACTCAACGTATGTGGAACACTAAACATGTCATGCAGTATAACCATCATAGGCGCCGGAAGTGGGGGGGGGGGGGGGGCAGGGGGGGCGGCCGCCCCCAATCTTAATAGTGTGGGGGGGGGGGGGGGCAAAACGGGGGGGAGGGTGTACGCACCACACGCACCCCCATGCTACACTCTTAGAAATAGTGGGTAAAGCTTGGATACATAAGTGCCCTTATTGATGGGTATACCCAAACTGCGCATTTCTATGGGGGGGGGGGGGGGGGGGAGGGGGGGGGGGGTGTACGCACCACACGCACCCCCATGCTACACTCTTAGAAATAGTGGGTAAAGCTTGGATACATAAGTGCCCTTATTGATGGGTATACCCAAACTGCGCATTTCTATGCCCAACTGCATAATATTTTGTCCAATTATTGCTCATTCTTACCCAAAATGAACAGTAATTGGGTAAGAATGAGAAATAATTGGACAAAATATTATGCAGTTGGGCATGGAAATGCCCAGTTTGGGTTTACCCATCAATGAGGGCACGTATGTATCCAAGCTTTCCCCAATATTGTTAACCCTAATCCCATTGGGTTATCTTGGTCACTCGAGTCCATTAGGGGGGGGGGGGGGCATTTTGCCCATGTTTTATATGTTTTTCGGCCAATTTCGTAAGCTTTTCATTCATTTCAATAAGCGTGTCATTTAATTTCACGAAATTGAGCTGAAGGCTTGCAATTTTTGTTCAAAATTGCATTACCGTATCAAGTGATTTACCACTTTTAACATTCAATTTTAAAAAACACGCTTTTTGCATTCAATTGCGCCAACGGATTTCTCGGAGGGCGGTATTACGTAAGATTCACGAACTGACTCGAATCGAAATACGTTTTAAATCGAATGCAAACAAAATGTTTCCGAATGATCAATATATGAATTCTAATGATAAAAAACGATTTTGAACTGCTAAATACAACTGCGGTAACAAAAATTGAATGCACACAATGCACCCAGGGGACGGGAAGGAGGGACATGCCTCCCCCCATACATTTGAAAGTGGAGGTACATGTAATTGTCCCTCCTACTTTTTAATGTGCATACATTATGTATGTTTGATTCCATAACTTGAACTACGTATCATATATTACTGTCTAGGATATGCACCAAATCGCTCCACTATCTCGCTACGCCACTGGTCTTGAGGGAAGATGTCTTGGGCTAATTGTCTTGGGGGTAATTGTCTTGGAGTTTAATTGTCCAGGGGGTAGTCCACCGGGGGGTAATTATCTTGAGGGTAATTTTCCGGGGGGGAGGGGGGAGGTGTAGTGTATTGGGGGTAGTTGTCCTTGGGGGGGGGGGGGGGGTATTATTCCGGGGGGTAGTTGTCCAGGGGGTAATTGTCTAGGGGGTAATCGACCGGGGGTAATTATCCGGGGTGTAGTTGTCTTGGGGGGTAATATTCCGGGGGGTAGTTGTCCGGGGGTAGTTGTCTGGGGGGTAATTGTCTGGAGGGTAATCTTCCGGGGGGTAATTATCCGGGGGGTAATTGTCTTGAGGGGGGGGGGTAATTGTCGTGGGGGTAATTGTCTTGGGGGTAGTTGTCTTGGGGGGTAATTGTCCTGGGGGATAATTGTCCTAGGGGGATAATTGTCCGGGTGGTAGTTGTCCTGGGGTAATTGTCTTGGGGGTAATTGTCCTAGGGGGGTAATTGTCCGGGTGCTAGTTGTCCTGGGGGTAATTGTCCTAGGGGGGTTTTTTCCGGGGGGTAGTCGTCCGGGGGTGGTTGTCCAGGGGGTTTAACTTTCCCTTCTCCATTCTATAAATGCCGAGCTCATGGCTAAAAGGCAGAATAGCATGCTGGGCAGAAGGTATAGTCATTGGAATGACACGGTCAGGGTTCGAACCCGGGACTTCCCGTGCATGTTGTGGACACTCTTACCGCTACGCAACTATGCTCGGTTGCTCGGTTGATTAAGGGAACCAACACCTACAGCAATTATTTGATATATCAAAGAGGGTAGATTTAGACAACCAATTCACCAGCAAACATAGAAATTAATGTTTTAATGATATGAACTGAGTCATGTTTGAATTGTGATATCGTGAACCCGAACAAGTTTAATATTCAAAACTGCACTCGTTTAAGAACACTTTTACGTTGAATTTAATATGAGGATATCGATGCAGTTCAGATTATGGCCGATAGGTCTATGATAAGCTTGTTTTTACCAGATTTAGCCATTTTTTGCACACGTGCGCGATTTCATCTTTAACGCGCGATATGACGACGTTAGAATATCCGATGAACCAAAATGATGGATGAAATCATATATAAAACTCATATAGTTTCCAAATATGACAGGAAATTAGGGGCTATCCATACGTTTTAGGAAGTTATGGCCAAATATAGAAGATATGATTTACCATATTTTTGCCATTTTGCGTGCGCGCGTAATATTGACTCAATGACAATGACAATGACAATAACAATGACTCAAATTGATTGGGTGTGTTGATGAATGTACGGTACATAAGGATTGCAAAATATGGGAAAAAACTTAAAATCGAATAATTTCATCTCAATGACCAGTGTCTTGAAAATATTATGTAAACAAGTATTGGGGCGTTCGATTATTGCATATATCCTGCTCGGATTGAAAGCTAGGCTATCATTGGTTGCCCTGACGAAGATCCTGCTATGATTGAAAGCTAGGCTATCATTGGTTGCCCTGGCGAAGATCCTGCTAGGATTGAAAGCTAGGCTATCATTGGTTGCCCTGACGAAGATCCTGTTAGGATCGAAAGCTAGACTCTATACTTGGAAAGTACGCAATATAAGCGGGGAAATAAATCATAAGCAAATGCAAAGGTTATACTACAACGAGACATATCAAACACCACATCATCACCCATTACAGTTACTTTAAGGGAGACTTTTAAATTCAAACATTTTAATCATAAATGTCTTATAACAAAAGAGATATTCGGAAAACCGAAACAAGTTATGTGAGAACTGCTAAAGTTAGTAAAATTTGTCGATTTTGACAATGTTACTAGATCCCTTTTATGTTTGAAAACGCCCCTAGGCCTGTCTATAATGTTCTGTCACTCAAAACACTGAGATACGTACACGGACATCGATGACGTCCGATATCTACTAGTCTATAATATCAGACCTTAGTACTATCAGCACACCTCCCTTTCTTTAAAGAAGGTTTCCTTTCTTTTTACACAATTATAATTCATGCATTTCACTTGAACATGTTGTATCTTTATTGCCTTTCAACTTTTACCAATTTAAGCATATTAAACAATCCAGCATCTTTATAATTGTGTGAGTTTCTATTTATTTCAATTTCCTTATTTTTGAAGACCAATTCATTCAATGCATGTTTTTAAACATTTACAAATACTTCATTATAACATATTTGACTCTAATCTTGTAAACTCTATAAATCAGTCCATCTTATGGTCTTCATCCAGACATCTGTGGAGAGAACAGAACAACAATGTTAAACATAACAATTATGACAGTTGAACTGAATGCTTTTTTGTCATAATAAAATGTACTTTCACTTTCAATAATTGACAGTCTTTTCAATGTTTAATTATGAGTCTTTATCATTGTTCATTCCAAGAGTCTTATTTCAATAGTCATTTTAAACTCTTGCCCATGTTTCTTTTAAAGTCCAAACATGGAACATGCAACTTTTTTGTTTATTGTCTATATTCTTTAAATTCTATTTATCCTAAATCTTAAAGATCCAAGCGCTCTGGGGGCTTGACGGGTCGTCCACTCCTGTTGGTCCTGTATGATGACGCTGGTGGTCCTGGCGACGGTGGTCGATCACCTCGTCGCGCGTGGTTGTCGTCATCGTTGACTGCGACGTCCTCGGAATCGCTGTCCGTCTGCGCTGCGATGATTCCCTCATCTCTGCGTTGGTTGTGGCGCCGGTCGAATATGACGTCGATTTCGCCGTCGAATCTCGCCGTTGTCGAGCTGTAACAAATATGAACGATTTGGCAGCCTGGTCCTGATGACCCCGTGTTGTGACCAACGATTGTTCTGCATGTCTTGAAGTCTGACATGATCTCCGACGCTGAACTCTGGTAGGTCTCGAGCGTGTTGGTCATAGTGTCTCTTTTGTTTTGCTTTCTGCCCTTCCTTCCTTCCTTTCCCTCACCGTTTGAGGATCGACGTGCTGGGGATCAAGGAGATTGTCCATCATGGGCAGGTTCTGCTTTTTTGGCTTGTACCTCAGGCATGAATGGCAATCTTGTACCATTTCCGCAATGTCTTGATTGATTCTGGGCCAATACAAGACAACTCTTGCACGTCTCTTGCACTTTTCAATGCCCTGGTGACCCTCATGGATCTGACTCAGCATCTGATGCCTCATCGATGCTGGTACAACAATCTTGTTGCCTTTGAGTATCAAGCCTTGAGCTTCAGATAGCTCACCTCTGATGTTCCAGTACTCTCTGATAGCTACTGGACACTGCTGTTTTGATTCAGGCCAGCCATCTTTGATGACTCCTAAAAGCTGCTGTAGTGTCTTGTCTTTCTTTGTTTCTTCAACAAACTGTTTCCGTCTGTTGGATGACACTTTCCTACATGCGTGTTGAATGGGTCTTTCATCCTTGTTTAGTGTGATGTGATGCTTGCCTGGCACACATCCTTGCCCTTGAAACACGTCTTGGTAATCGTCGACCACATGTCGCGATTCTGTCTTGACATTTAAGACTCTTTTCACAAGCTGTAGCGCCTCACATGCTTGTAGTCCTAGCAACGGTTGTCTTTCTCCTGGAGTCACTAGAAAGTCCAAAGTGTGAGTTGAACCTTTGTACTGAACCTGTACAAAACAACGTCCCTTGACCGGGATGGTTACTCCGCTGTACCCTGTCAACCTCACACGCGCCGGATGCAACTTTGGTTTTGGTTTCAAACTCTGATACACTGATTCCGGAACTAGATTTGTCTGAGCGCCAGTATCCAACTTGAATTCTACTGGTTTATCATTGACAATCACTTTGACCTTCCACTCATCACTTGATTTCTCTGCCTCTACGACATCAACATAGAAAGCATCTTCAACCTCCATATTCTGCAACTCATTGATTACTCTGTCAACCGGTGTTCTACAACACTTTGCGAAGTGATTATTCCTACCACATTTCCTGCAAACTTGACCTTGAGCCGGACATCCATTCGAACCATGGACATTTCCACATCTTCCACATGTACTCATTGAATTCTGTTCCGGCCTTGAATTCTGACCCTGTCTTGGCCTACAAACTTCACCTTGCCTGAAACTCTGCTGTGACCTGGAAGAGAACTTTTTCTTACTTCCTAGAGCATCAACGGAAACTTTATCCTTGGAACTCAACTCATTGGCTTGAGCTCGAGTCGTTTCAGCAGCACGACATAGCTGCAATGTATTATCGAGTGTTAACGCATCGTGCCTCAATAGACGTTCACGGACCCCATTATCCAACATTCCGCATATAATTCTATCCTGAATCAAACTGTTGGTCAAATCTCCGAACTCACACGACTGTGCGCGATGTCTCAACTCTGTAGCATACTGATCAATCGTTTCACTCTCACACTGTGACCTCGTGAAGAATCTATGTCTTTTATACGTCACATTGCGTTTTGGCATGCAATATTTCTCAAACTGCTCAATGACTTTCTCAAGTTTCATCTCATCACCCTCTTCGTCGAACACAAACGTATTGTAGATGTCTAGGGCGCCATCCCCAACGACATGAAGAAACATAGAAGTCTGACATATATCATCTTTCTGCGACATTCCATTAGCAACCTCTGCTTGAAACGCTTCCAATTCTCTGCTAGATTTCCACTCAAATCCAATGAATCTGGTTGGCTAAGACTAGTCGCCATTTTATCAATTCCACTCTTTCACCCTCTCAGAACAATGCTTTAATAACTTATTTTACTGCTGCGGTCCTTTAAAACCCAGTCAAAATAACGATACAAGCAATTTCATGGAGGTTAGTATGTCTTATGCACAACGACATTCCACGCTGAATCAGTCATGTTATGTATACTGTATTGCCATAGACAACCGTGTGTAACGAGGCTTTAGTGAATTGATTGTGTAGCTTCATTGTCCAAGGCAGGCCCGCTTCCTGACACCATGCAATAATGTTCTGTCAGTATGCTAATCAATGATAGTCGAGTACAATGGTCATTTCATGTGTAAATCTTTATTCACGATAAACACGACGATGCGGTCCACGCAGTGGCCATGATCAAGCACACGTGTGTTGTCTAATGCTTACAGTGCACACTCAATACACTGAGATACGTACACGGACATCGATGACGTCCGATATCTACTAGTCTATAATATCAGACCTTAGTACTATCAGCACACTGTCGATGCAGTAGCTTTAAAGGGATCTGGTAAAATTGTCAACATCAACTAAAGTTATTTGCAACTCTAGCGGTTCGCACGTACCTCTTTGTATATGTATTACCAATAGAAGCATGAAACAGATTTCGGTTTTGCAAATTTATATTTTGTCATAAAAATATGTATGATTGAAGTGTTCGGATTTATAATTATCTACCGGAGAATTTAAACTGTGTAAAAATCAATGCCATTCATCATGAAATGTTCACACATTACTCAGCGGACATATCAGATCACATAATTACACACTGAATTGAATTGAATTGTTCTGTATTTCATTCATCATAAAAACATATAAAATACAAAACGAAAATTACAACTGACATTAATACAGAAAATACAACATAGCTAGAATATAATAAAATAATTATGAGAATGTGGAGGCAGCTAGAAAAGTTATTGGCTTTATGAATGCTACCACCGGTATGTATATTTAAAATAGTATGTGGGGGGAAATATAATACCCTAAAAAACACCAAGACCGAGAAAAAAAGAAAGAAAAACAAACAAACAAACAAACAAACAAACAATACACGACCGAATGCAAATATCTAGATTCTAAATCAAATTAAGACTGTTCGATTAAAAACATTGTATATCTCCTTTTGAAAACATTAATTGATGGACTAAGTTTAATTTCACGCGGTAAATCGTTCCAAAGTTTGGGGCCATTAAAATATATGGAATTGTTTGCTACATTTAATCTACTTAGAGGTAAATGAAAATTGGAAGAGCTTCGAGTATTATGTGAATGAACTTCATTATTAAGAGAAAATTTACATGACAGACCTTTGGGTATACAAATTATTATAACATAATGATAAAACATAAATATTGCTAAATTGTATTTACAAACATCTAAAAAATGTTTAATAATTTCAATTCTAAAAATAAAGGTTTAGTATGAGCAAAATAATCGACATGTAAGATAATTCTAATGGCTCTTTTTTTGTAACCGAATTAATCTAGTCATTGCATAATTGGTTGCAGATCCCCAGGCAAGGTTGCAATAATTAAAATATGGAGATACTATGGCATTATAAATCATAATCAAAATATTCTTAGGAAAATGTTTAAATCTATTCAAAATACCAATACCTTTTGAAATTTTAGTACAGATGACATCAATGTGTTCCTTCCAGGTTAAAAACATCGTATCAACCCTTCGTCAGTTTTTGCACACGCCACCAAAGTTACTAGATCACTTTAAATGTAACAATCAAGCATAACGATATCACTTGGCTTACCGAATGGCAGTTCGCATATGTAGCCACTGTTCCTCTGTTTCAGCCAGCACGACAGGTCGTTCCAGCGTCCATTCATACTGTTTGAGATCATGATCTCCGCACAGTCTTCGTCTACTTCATCAACGCCGGAGTTATTCGGTTCCCCCTCGCTCCACAAATCGAGACTAAAAGAACATGTAATAGCTTGAACATGACTCTAAAGACCGACCCGGATACAAGTGCATACTCGTCAAAAATACGTAACCTTAGCTAGGGTTAGCCACTCATGCAGACATTACCATAGCCTGAATAGTTTGTATAGTATCTTGTGCATGTGCGTTTAATTCTTGTCAGTGGCATCAAAATAATAATACAAGGCAAACATTTTGCTACGCAAATGGATGCAATTATATACAATGGAAATATAAAACAGGGTCGCTGTTTGTTTTAATACACACATTTCCATTTGGGTGTTCTACTTTGATGTGAAATTATGAGTTTTAGACGATATTTGTAGTCGTTGACAGTAAAACAAATGATTTATTCACAAAATTAACGTGAAATTTTAATATACTATAGCTCCCCTTCTAAGCATATCGGCACCAACAAGTGGTAATTACACGCCAGTTTATCCTCAACTAGCCTTTTTTTAAATGTGTTTTTCCTTTTAAATTGAACAGTATTAAAATACGCACTTAGACATTTAGGGTACAATTGGGATACAAGTCAGTAAAACCAGACACGTGGTAATCTTATCACATGCCAATAAATAATAAACCTTTTTTTATTTTTCCTTTTAAATTGTATAGTAGTAAAACAAAATGAAATATACTGTTTGAGTGGATTTACCTTGAATTCAAAGGCGTCCCGTCGAGCCATTCGAAGGCGCCCTCGTTCACCCCATCGGTAAGTCCAATCCAGAAACGATCAGCGCTCAAAGTGTCTCCAATAGACGAGAAGGTCTCAACAACGAAGTCCTATTTGTGAGGAAAAAATAACAACATTCATTGTTACAAAAATGGTCGACATAAGAGAACAAAAAAAATCGTTAGTTCCGAACCAGTCAAGATTTTCATGGTTTTGAGGATTGTCGTAGAAGGGAAGGGGTGCTATCCGAAAATATGCAGGTCTACTACATGTTTCCTCATGCCGCAGGCTTCGATATCCATGCTAATATTGCTTATTTATTGGAATCTGGAATAAACAAGGGCGAGGATGCAGAAATATCATGATATATTAATGTCATATTTTGGCAAAAATCATATAATATTTGGGCAGTGTCATGTTATTTTCGGGAAAAAACCGGCTGATATTTGGGCAAAATGGTGTTATTTTGGACTAAACAATTGAAAACATGCCATTTTCGAGCATCAAAGAGGCGAGGACCTTTTTTTTGTTTTGTGTTGCTTGTCAGGTGAAAATTGGTGACAAAAGACCTCAGCTCCCCCCCCCCCCCACCAGAAGAACGTGCCCCTACGCCCATGGAGAAGATTGCAATGTTTGTGAAGTAGAAGCGGGTGAAGATGACGAAAATGAATAAGAGAATCTTTCAATTTCACTTACATTTATCGCAGTAGTCTTAAGATTGGCCAAGTCACCGCCATAGCTGATGCACTTCTCTCTCGCTGTTGTGAAATTGAATATGGCGTCATGAAACTTGTAGAGTATGCTGCCAAAGCGGATCCACTCTGATGAAGAGGGTGGTGCATCTTAACGAAACAGAACGAGGGTTGTAACTACAAGTGCTGTTGTATCACAGTGTAAAATTAATTGTGAAAACCGAACTGGCAAAATATGTTCCAATAAATATTGCTCTTATATACTTGAAGTCAACTTGTATGTAACTGTAAAAAGTGTTTATCTAATTTGTAGGTGAATACTGCGTATTTTATTTCCAATCTGAAACGCATTAATTACGGTTGGACAGGCATCGGGCATAGTAATAAGGGTTCATGTGTGAAACGAGACGTGCATGTTTTTTTTTGTATTATTAGAATAATTATTAGACATCAGCGATGTCCAGAAGTCATCGCACACAGTGCCCCAGGTGCCGTTATGATTCACCTGAAGGAGGCCCTCCTGTGGTGACGTACCGCCAACTAGCCTCACGTTATTAGCTGCACAATGAATATGTTATTAGAAGGAGAATCATGGAAAGAACACTTCATTACTTCCGGCACATTGTTCGGAGAATTGAAGAGGTTGGGGAAAAGGAAAAGGAAAACGTGAAAGAGGTCGTCCACTGAATTATGGACTGACGACTCAAAGGGAGTGTTTAGTCTAGAGAAGGAATGAGGGGTGCAACACACTTGGCAGAAGATTTCTATGGCGTGCTCTCATGAAGACCACAGTAGCGCTCTACAGTCTTTGCCACCTAAACTTGATGATGATGATGATGATGATGATGATAGTGTTGATGGTGATGGTGACGATGGTGAGGAGGAGGACGAGGAGGAGGAGGATTATGATGAAGATCATTTGGTGATCGTCATTACTATAATGATTTCAATACATAACAAACCAAAATCAAGAAGAATATATAAACGGGTAGGAAAACAAGAAACTGAGGGCTATATAGTGAGCATGATCAGTACAAATGGGACATTGATTGAACTAATTTGTGATTATAACTACCCATGCACTCATACATGATCGTATTTCATCAAATTATGATACGTTATACGGTCATAAAGACTAAGCCTTAAGTATCTGATTTTGATGATGATGATGATGATGATGATGATAATGAAGGAACGGGTTTGATCAATATCAACTCAGCAAAACATAAAAACCCCATGAATAAAATCATTCTAATCCAGGTTGTGGCCATTGACTTGCGATTTCCCCGTATCTATTTAAATATACACGTTATTGTAAGTATACCTTTTCGTATATTAGAAAAAAAGTAGTCACGATATGTTTTAAAGAAAATGTATTAATGTTCGAGATGGCAGAAACATTGTCATGTCTTCACGGCTGATAGTGAAAATGACGAGGCTCCTAAATACGATTTAAACATAATTTAAACATTCACGCATATACTTAGCTGTTTCTAAACTGATTTTGATCAAACAGACTTAATTCTGTCTTTAAAATCGTGTTCTCCTTCAATTGTAACACAAGTTTTTCATTACCTCGCAACAAGTTTGTTCTCGAAGCCGCCAGCGCCCTCTTAACCAAAACTGAACCGTTTAAATGAAGTGAGAGGCAATGCTAAACTGCTGGACATCTTTGCGGCTGACAATGCCTACGTTGATGATTAACGTGCATTGAAAACGAATGTCGCCATGTTAAAGGGATACAGTTTTGGTAAGGCTAAACTTTAGTAACCAAAACCTTCAGTCCTTCACAATAACATTGCTAACTAATAGTTATAACTGCACCATGCTCCAAAGGTATACAGGTATATAACATTACAAACGACTAAGTAAAAAGCCTATTATCATTCAAAGAGAGCCATTAATACACAAAAAGACACTCTCTAAAAAACATTGGTTTCAACCATTTTTCATACAAAATTATGCATGTGATGTTGTGTTGAAATAATGATTAAAAAGAGAGATCAACAACAACTAATTAAAAACCTCTTTTGAACATTTTTGTTTATTCTGTCATCAAGATTGTATGCTCTTTTACATTTTACACTCAGTTTTTCATTACCTCACAAACAAAATTATTTCGTGCAGCGCCCTCTATACCATACACTACTCCTTTACAATTATATTAAAGAAGAAAACATTTTAAAAAAGAGAGAGAGAGTGGAAAGGGAGAAGAAAAGACAATAGAAGAGAAGAGAGAGGGTGTGAGGATGATAAATGTCATGCCATGTAGGCTGATCGTCACCAGCTTATGGAAGAACACGATCATCGAAGTGACATTACCTTTTTTCCATAATTATGTAACGCATTATCATATAAACCGAAGTTTGTAACCAATCGTAAAAACTATACGTCTTGTAAATTTATATGAAATGTGCAGTAATTAATAAATGCCGAGAAGGAGAAAGAAAGACAAAAATCATGGAAGCCGAAGAACAGCGTATGCCACAAAACTTTGTCATCCAATCGCAAATTTTTAAAATAATATCCTCAAGAAAGTGATAAATTAAGCTCACCACCTGACTGTACAACCTCCTATGTATAGGTTAGGCTTATATAGATTTTCCAGCCCATTTTCATCACCCCTTCATTCTATTTTTAAAATTTGCTTTCAATTCCAACGTAGGCCTTTATATAGGACACGATCATTTGGACATCATTCTTCCCGCCCTTCACTGGTAAGGGGGTCAGGGCGGATCCAGGGGGTGGGCCGGGTTGGGCGGGGGGAAGCAGTCAGCAAATAAACGAAACAATTCTGCTGATTTTTTTTTCTGGCTTGTCAGAAAATTTTGAAGTCAAAAGGCACCCCAAATAGAGATCCATCAAAGCAAATGTAAGATAATGTTGAGAACCTTTTGCCCCCATCTTGAAAATGATCCTTCTACATCAAGCGCATCATTTACAGATCCACCTAACTAGACAGTGTACGCCAGAAACAACAGTTCCACTGGGAGATACACATGGGATCAACAGCGTGTGTTTTAGTGTGTCCACAAGCGTATGATCTCGGGGGATAGGGGATACCGGGGGGGGGGGGGGGGGTAGGGGGTACTCAAGTATATTGGGTATACAGAGATATGCCGCTGGGAAGAGTGACTTTTTCAAGAAAGATCCTTAGACATGGGTCCCATTTTCATTTTTTAAAAACCTTAGACATTGGTCCCTTTTTCATTTATTCCTTTTCCCTCTTTTCTCCCTCAATTTCTCCAGGATTTTGGGATTTGCCGATGTGAAATTGCTAAAATTGTCAAGCTCGCTCAGCTCGCTAGCATACATAATCAACCTGTTTATATAACCCTTCATAACGCCGTATCATAAGTAATAAAAAAGGAAATATACCCATACAATTATATTAAAACAAATGGCAATTTTCCGCTGTGAAATGGCTAAAATTTTCAACCTCGCTCCGCTCGCTCACATACATAATATTTCACAATCTCGGGTGTTTTCATAACGCCAAGTAATAAAACGAATATACCCATACAATAATACTGAAACAAATGGCAATTTTCTGATGTGAAATTGTTAAAATTTTCAAGCTCGCACCGCTCGCTCATTATTCATATTTATGCAAATTACCTTACCATAATTGGAGACTATTCACTGTTTTTCTATCATTTGAAAATTTGAGAATTTCACCTCCGATATGCACCAGATAGCTCCATTCTAGTGTAAAAATTGCCAAAGTTCCCTGGTGTGGGAGGGGGGACAGCCCCCTCCCAAGCCCTCCCCCTGCTAGGTCGCTTCGCTTCCATACTCGGGCGCTTCGCGCCCTCAAAGTATAAACTTTCGCCCTCCCTAAGAAAATAACCTTGCGCCGCCCCTGTAGTATGGTACAGTTTACTAATGAAGAATTTTATCAAAAACTGCAAAATTATTGGCCATTATTTTATATTACAGCTAAAAAATGTAATATTTAAAGTTCGAAATCCATAGACACAGGTCAATTTTTCACAAAAAATCCTTAGACATGGGTACCTATTTATAGCAAAAGCACCCTTGGATGTGGTTATGGGTTCGGAGGTCTCAGCCGCACACCCCGTCCGACAATTATCTGATTACCCCCCCCCCCCCCCGGGGGGGATATATCCCCCACTTTTTGATGCGGGGGTGGCCTGTACAAGACAAACAATCCCCACTTTTTTTAGAAGTTAAATCTTGTAAAAATCTTACAATATGCATAATAACAATAATGATAAGGACAATTATGACCATACTTATACAGTGATATTTTAAACACCAATTTCCAAAATGTCTCCAAAGTATCTATAGACATGCACGGACGATGTAAGTGTATTTCTGGTGTGTGTGTAGGTTCGATTATGTTTGTATACTATAGCGGTCTTATCATGAGGGGAGATGATTTAAGTAATGATTTCTTTAATTTAGTACTATCAAATTTCCTTCCAAGGTATGCACCAGATTGCATTATTTCGAGTCCAAATTTGCAAAAGCTCCTTACCGTGGGAGGGGGGACACCCCCTTCCCACACCCCCCCCCCCCTGGGGCGCTTCGCTCCCTCGCAGTTGTGCCACGCCCCCAATCCGTTGACCGTACCACTTTAAAATTCCTTCCAACGGGCCTGATCCATACAGTAATGTTGTAAGAGGTTTAGATGGTATAACTGCCGGTGCCCGGCTTCTGAAGCTAGCGGTTACCAATCATAAGTGAACCCATTAACTGCACATTTGAATCTGTATTTCGACGTAATCTACCAATGACCAATGACACCCCCCCCCCCCCCCCCCCTCCCCCACTGAGAGGAGTTTTCCTCTTTTTTCCACTTTGAAGGTACTTGGTCTCGGTCTCGAACATTTTGAAAGTACTTGGTCTCTGCTTCGAAATTTGTTTACGGACATATAAAACAATAACAAAATGCAAAGATATCCTCTCTTCAATGGACTATATTTCGGCCATGATTATGTTTAGCTGAATCATTGTCAGAATACAACTGTCATGAACTTATTCACGAGAAACCTGTGTATAGATACAATTTCTTATATGCATGCTACAAAATAACAATCTCAAATGAAAGAAGGAAGGAATAGATCTTAAATTTGAAGAATATTTCAGTACTTGATTGATTCTTCGGTCATTAAGTTGCACACGGCAAACGCAGGCAGTTTGGCGTGCACTCAACGTATGTGGAACACTAAACATGTCATGCAGTATAACCATCATAGGCGCCGGAAGTGGGGGGGGGGGGGGCAAAACGCCCCCCCCCCCCAAAAAAAAAAAAAAAACAACAACAGAAGAGTGGGAAAGAAACAATAAAATGTATGAGCTAAGACTTGTTAATTCTAACGTTCACAAACTATTTTATACATCCAATTTATGTTTTCGCTGCGCGCTACGCGCACGAACAGATTATCTCAGTTTGTTGTATAAATTGCGTATGGTACGTCTGGGGTGAGTACTTTTTCTGTACCGGGCCACGTAGTTCCCGTGTAGGCTGGCATTGCTCTGGATGCTTGTGTGACGTGCACCAAATTGCACCAAGTATATAGGAAGGGGGATATCCCTCTCCAACCCTCCCCCTCTGGCTCTGCCCCACCCATGCCCCAGCCATCGGTCGCTTAATTAGCTCCCTAGGGACTCATTTTGGGCTGTAAGCTATGTTGCTGGATCATACATAATGTGGCATGTGGTTTATATTTTTATGCACCATGGGAATGCACCTTTTCAAGTATATAAATGCAAAATCTTCCCCGTGGTAACCATGGAAGTAGGAGTTCGTCAAACTACAATATCCTTGGTATAACCAGCGAAGTGGAAGTCTGTGAAATGAAATTACAGACGCGGGGTTTTGATATACACGCAATATAGGGAAATACAACAACAACAATGGCGTCACAAGACGGGGTTTAAAAACTAGAATTCGTTTTATAGAATGGAATCTTCACAGATAGCTTTGGCTTTGGGGGTGCGTATTTGCAAAAACGGGACCAAGACCACTGGTTGAGCCGTGTAAGTGTGTGTGTGTGGGGTGGGGAGGGGGGGGGGGGGTGGGCGGGGGGGAGTCGTCGCTGACCACTGTTTTAGTTTTTTAAGCAAGGAGTTGGGGTCGTCAAATGTCAAATGGACCCATCGCTGCCCGAGACCGAGAACGATAAAAAGTGGACCTTTCTGAAGGGGGGTGGGGGGGGGGGGGGGGGGGGGGGGGGGGGGTGTACGCACCACACGCACCCCCATGCTACACTCTTAGAAATATTAGGTAAAGCTTGGATACATAAGTGCCCTTATTGATGGGTATACCCAAACTGCGCATTTCTATGCCCAACTGCATAATATTTTGTCCAATTATTGCTCATTCTTACCCAAAATGAACAGTAATTGGGTAAGAATGAGAAATAATTGGACAAAATATTATGCAGTTGGGCATGAAAATGCCCAGTTTGGGTTTACCCATCAATGAGGGCACGTATGTATCCAAGCTTTCCCCAATATTGTTAACCCTTAATCCCATTGGGTGATCTTGGTCACTCGAGTCCATTAGGGGGGGGGGGGGGCATTTTGCCCCCCCCAAAAAAAAATCTCGGCAACGAATGGACCGATTGACTTGAAAATTGGCTCATATGTAAAACAAGTCACAAGTAGAATAAGAATTTGAAAAAAATAAAAAATCAGATCATTATTTTTTTTTTATAATTAATTAAAATTTTGAATATATGCAAATTGTTGAAGAATTTGGGGGAAAATTGAGATTTTCATCTAAAATCGAGAGAAATTGTAGGATTTCTTCAGGTTTTCTGTAAAAATACTTTCAAATGATGTAATTCATCATATCCATGTTTTTAGGGTGATAAAATATATCACTAATTTTCATAAATTATGCAAATATGCAAATTATTATTCCCGGATTTACCCATATTGTTTTCATTCTGATGTATTGTATTGTTTTTATTGCTTTTTTTTTTTTTAGAAGAAGAATTTATCTCTGAAGTGTATGAATTAAACTAATAACAAAGAAATAATCCAAATTATAATTCAATGTAACAAGTATAACAGATTTGGAGTTTACATGGCATCAGATATATGAATTACATAGAAACCTGTACAAAATTTGCATTTTTTTGTGACGGTTGAGCAATTATCGACCTCTAAAATCAGTTCTACATGTCCGACCGGGGTAAATTATATATCAAAAATGCGGGAGACTTGAGAGAAAAACGTCATGAAGTTTGAACGTGCAATTCCAATCAGTCTAGATACACGTCGAAAAAACGACAGGGGGGGGGGGCCAAAATGCCCTCCCCCCCCCCCCCCCCCCCCCCCTAATGGGATTAGGGTTAGGAGTGTACGGGACTGCCAATACACGAATATACTGCAGACATCGTACGATATCCCAATCTGAAATGTAGGTAAAAAGATTGTGCGGCATCCGGTTTCATTTGTGACCTAGGCATATCACATGTTTTATATGTTTTTCGGCCAATTTCGTAAGCTTTTCATTCGTTTCAATAAGCGTGTCATTTAATTTCACGAAATTGAGCTGAAGGCTTGCAATCTTTGTTCAAAATTGCATTACGGTATGTTCATACGATTTAGCTGTTCGATCAAGTGATTTACCACTTTTAGCATTCAATTTAAAAAAACACGCTTTTTGCATTCAATTGCGCCAACGGATTTCTCGGAGGGCGGTATTACGTAAGATTCACGAACTGACTCGAATCGAAATACGTTTTAAATCGAATGCAAACAAAATGTTTCCGAATGATCAATATATGAATTATAATGATAAAAAACGATTTTGAACTGCTAAATACAACTGCGGTAACAAAAATTGAATGCACACAATGCACCCAGGGGACGGGAAGGAGGGACATGCATCCCCCCCATACATTTGAAAGTGGAGGTACATGTAATTGTCCCTCCTACTTTTTAATGTGCATACATTATGTATGTTTGATTCCATAGCTTGAACTACGTATCATATATTACTGTCTAGGATATGCACCAAATCGCTCCACTACCTCGCAGTTGTGCCCCCCCCCCCCCCCCCTCCCCATCCGTTGACCCTCGCTACGCCACTGGTCTTGAGGGAAGATGTCTTGGGCTAATTGTCTTGGGGGTAACAGTCTTGGAGTTGAATTGTCCAGGGGGTAGTCCACCGGGGGGTAATTATCTTGAGGGTAATTTTCCGGGGGGGAGGGGGGAGGTGTAGTGTATTGGGGGTAGTTGTCCTTGGGGGGGGGGGGGGGGGGGTATTATTCCGGGGGGTAGTTGTCCGGGGGGTAATTGTCTAGGGGGTAATCGACCGGGGGGGTAATTATCCGGGGTGTAGTTGTCTTAGGGGGTAATATTCCGGGGGGTAGTTGTCCGGGGGTAGTTGTCTGGGGGGTAATTGTCTGGAGGGTAATCTTCCGGGGGGTAATTATCCGGGGGGTAATTGTCTTGAGGGGGGGGGGGGGTAATTGTCGTGGGGGTAATTGTCTTGGGGGTAGTTGTCTTGGGGGGTAATTGTCCTAGGGGGACAATTGTCCGGGTGGTAGTTGTCCTGGGGTAATTGTCTTGGGGGTAATTGTCCTAGGGGGGTAATTGTCCGGGTGCTAGTTGTCCTGGGGGTAATTGTCCTAGGGGGTATTTTTCCGGGGGGTAGTCGTCCGGGGGGGTGGTTGTCTAGGCGGTTTAACTATCCCTTCTCCATTCTATAAATGCCGAGCTCATGGCTAAAAGGCAGAATAGCATGCTGGGCAGAAGGTATAGTCATTGGAATGACACGGTCAGGGTTCGAACCCGGGACTTCCCGTGCATGATGTGGACACTCTAACTGCTATGCGACTATGCTCGGTTGCTCGGTTGAATAAGGGAACCAACACCTACAGCAATTCTTTGATATATCAAAGAGGGTAGATTTAGACAACCATTTCACCAGCAAACATAGAAATTAATGTTTTAATGATATGAACTGAGTCATGTTTGAATTGTGATATCGTGAACCCGAACAAGTTTAATATTCAAAACTGCACTCGTTTAAGAACACTTTTACGTTGAATTTAATATGAGGATATCGATGCAGTTCAGATTATGGCCGATAGGTCTATGATAAGCTTGTTTTTACCAGATTTAGCCATTTTTTGCACACGTGCGCGATTTCATCTTTAACGCGCGATATGACGACGTTAGAATATCCGATGAACCAAAATGATGGATGAAATCATATATAAAACTCATATATTTTCCAAATATGACAGGAAATTAGGGGCTATCCATACGTTTTAGGAAGTTATGGCCAAATATAGAAGATATGATTTACCATATTTTGCCATTTTGCGTGCGCGCGTAATATTGACTCAATGACAATGACAATAACAATGACTCAAATTGATTGGGTGTGTTGATGAATGTACGGTACATAAGGATTGCAAAATATGTGAAAAAACGAAATTTCCCCTATTCATTTGCGTTACGCGCACGCCGACGCACACGCGCGGAAATTTTTGAAAAGCTTAAAATTGTCTGAAACATATATAGAAAAGGCCAATTTTCGTGGCGCTTAAAATCGTATAATTTCATCTCAATGACCAGTGTCTTCAAAAGATTATATAAACAAGTATTGGGGCGTTCGATTATTGCATAATTCAGTCCATGAAAATGTCAACTTTTAGCTGTGTTGTCATTCAATCAAAGAAGTGAGCGAGTGTCAACACCTTTATGGTACTTGGGTTTGGGTTTTGAGCATTTTTTGACAATTTGTTTCATTTGACGGACACGAACGTGCGCGTCTCTAATTGCATGCGTATGAATAAAGTCGTTAAAGCTGACCGTTGACCTGAAAAATATTGATGCTTGGGTTTGGGTTTTGAGCATTTTTTAACAATTTTTTTCATTTGACGGACGCGTACGTGCGCGTCTATAATTGTATGCGCATGAATAAAGTCTAAAAAGCTGACTGTTGACCTGAAAAATATTGATGCCAAATTTAAATTTAAATGCATGACTGAGATATGATGATTATTGATATTTTACAAAATGGCAACCTGATGACGTAACAGTGATCTGACGACGAAATAAGATTCTTGCACTAAGTCAGATGATGATCTATCATCATGTAAAGTTTCATGACGATTGAGTTATCTGATCTTGAGATATGCGACGAACAAAATCGGAAGGATAATAATAAAAATTCGAACAAAATCAATAGGTGATACGTATCATATACGTATCACCTAATAATACCAATTATAACAAACTCAATAGGTTTGATATACGTGTGATATACGTATCACCTAATAATTGTAAATTGGTATGTAGCGAATTATAATAGTTAAGTCTCAAATCGTCCGAAACATTATTTCCTTGATTTTAGCAGAGCAGCCTTATTCAACCACTCAAGCATTTGAAGGAAAACATTCCTGCCAAGTACCCATTTACCACACCTGGGTTGAGAGCAGCGAATGTGGATAAAGTGTCTTGGTAAAGGACACACGTGCCGCGGCAGGGAATCAAACCTACGACATACGTATTAAAAGACGAAGGCCCAAACCAATATACCTCAACACTCCCATTTAATTGAAACAACCTTTGTGAATTCTAGCCGTAATCTGTGATCGGTAATAGTTAAATACGCTTCTCATCATGCAACTCCTGCGTCATTGGTGTTCCCGATGTCAACAAATTTGCAATGTGGAACACAAACATATATGAAGTTTAAGAGACCGGTTATATAGATTATGTTTAGTAAGGAACATTATTTACCCGATGAACAACGCACTCCTGCATCTTCACTATGGCCACAGTCGTTCACTCCAAGACCGCGGTTTGGACAAGATGCAATGTTGGATTCACTTCCTGTACACTGGACGTCGTCTATGATGATGTCGCCTGTGCCTTGTCCGAATCCAGCAGACGATACTGCAGTTCCCGTATGACCAAGACCAAGACTCCTGCAGACAACACCAGCATCAGTATCATCCCAAAGGTCATCGCAGACAGTTCCCCAGGCTCCGTTGTAATAGACCTCAACACGACCTTCACCGCTGCTAGTACCATCCACGAGTCGAGTTTCAAGCTCTGTTTTTTTAAATATTAAAAAGCATCGAAAGCATGTCTAAATGTAATTTGTAAACGAGGGGCATTATCCTTAATATGACATCAACAAGAAAATAAAAGAGTGGGTTTATATTTGTAGTCTGGAGAGAGAGATACACATGGTTGTACTTGCCCACAGTTTACCACGTCCCTCACTTTCGTCTTTCGTGTCGAAAGTAGGAAATCTATTCAAACGTGAATGTACAATCAATACAAATTTTGTTGCAAAGTTAAATTATGTAACTAATTTATATTCATAGAATCTGTCACATTGAGGTGACGTCACTAAAATTGGTTTCTCGCACTAAGTCAGACACTGATCTATCATCATGTGAAGATTCATGACGATTGATTCATCGGATCTTGAGATATGCGACGAACATAATTGGAATACTAATAAATACAAAATATTGACGAAATTAATAGGTTATGCGTATGATATACGGAATGTATAACCTTAAAATCTTGACGAAATCAATAGGTTATACGTATGATATACGTATAACCTAATAATAAAAATTCGAACAAACTCATTAGGTGATACGTATGATATACGTATCACCTAATGATACAAATCTTGACGAAATCAATAGGTTATGCGTATGATATACGTATCACCTACAAATCTTGACGAAATCATTAGGTTATACGTATGATATACGTATAACCTAATAATAAAAATTCTAACAAACGCAATAGGTAATACGTATGATATACGCATCACCTAATAATACAAATCTTGACGAAATCAATAAGGTTATACGTATGATATACGTATCACCTTAAAGGCATGCCTGTAAAGTGTCTAACTCCACGAAAAATACTTGGAGCTTCCTCGTTTCTCTTCTGCCGTGTTGTTTAGCTTATGGTAAGAGAAGAATAAAATAGGGTTCGATTTTTCAAATGTCCCTTTAGTATGAAGATAGTTATCATTGAAAATCATTATTTCAAAAGCGTTAGCTAACGGTTTTGATAAAAAGTACAATTGTCCTAGCTTAACACGTCCGGATGCAGCACGCGTGGGAAACATTCCGGAGATTGAACTTTGAGCCGAGCGAGCACAAATTCCATGAATTCTGTACTACGTCTGTAAACATACACGGGTGCGAATACATCAAACGGATGATTGTTGCTGCGACAAATGTATGGCAGACCATCAGTATTGGGTGATAAAATATGAACTCAATATTCGTTTTTTTCACTAGGTAAACAGTGTTCGTTTTCTTTCAAACTTTCACAAATCTTTCAATTGTATTTTACAATGATATTGATATAGGATTGAAGTCTCAAATGTCATTTTGTGCAATATCTGACACTTTACAGGTATCCCTTTAATGATGATAATAACAATAATGATATCGGAAATAATATCGCTAATGATATTCGCTTGTCTCGCAATGTCAAACTAGGAATCTAAACGATCACGACGTTTCGTATGCTACTGCAATACTTTGTCAAATGATAATATCGAATGTAGACGCTTCTACTGACGTAATGTGCGTGCGAAAAAAACACCCTTGGTGCGTTTTACTAACCAAAGTGATGTGTCCAGAATGCAGTTTTCAAGCCGCGTCTGGGCAATAAAATCGCGATGCAGCTTCTACTGACGTAATGTGCGTGCGAAAAACAAACCCGTAGTGCGTTTTATAACCAAAGTGATACCTCAAACATTGAACAAATTACTACCGGTCAGGCGCGGAGCGTGAGTCTGCGATAAGCTTTCGTCTGGAGCACCTCAGTTGTTTACGAGTTGACCGCTATTGAAGTGCCTTGGAAAAAACTGCCGTATCTCTCTTGAAACCTTACCAAAATTCATATTTCATATACCAAATGAAAGAAGAATAACCTATTTTTACTGATAAATATAATATTCGAACAAAATAATGTGGGAAAATATTTAAAAATAGGCATATTAATTATGATCTGATCGTGCTTTTTTGTTGTATATGCCGATGTTCGGTGCGTGAAGGAAATGAGACAAAAAAAAAAAAAAAAAAAAAAAAAAAAAAAAAAAAAAAAAAAAATCGCAAAATTTGAAGAAAAAACAGGGGATCCTTTCAATTTCGTGAAGGGCTACCGAAATATGTTGTTCACTTGCATTTGAAATGCTTTTTGTAAATGTCTACTCGAAGTGCATACGTATTTGTTTTTGCACTCAAGCAGTGGCATACCCAGGATTTTTTAAAGGGGGCTTTTAGTCAGCGGGCCAGGGTAGTCTCAGAAAAAAGTCGATGCCAACAATTCTTACATTTTCAAAACCGAGGTCACGGTTTTCCAACATTTTCGAGGCCGGGATCACGGTTTTTCGACATTTTCAAGGCCGAGACCACGGTTTTACGACATTTTCGAGGCCAAGACTACGGTTTTCGCATTTTTCGAGGCCGAGACCATGAAACGTAGAAAAATTTAAAAGCCGAGACCAACAATTTTCGACATTTTCAAGGCCGAGGTCACGGTTTTTCAACATTTTCGAGGCCAGGATCACGGTTTGTCGACATTTTCGAGGCCGAGACAACGGTTTGTCGACATTTTTTGAGGCCGCGACTACGATTTTCGCATTTTTCGAGGCCGACACCAACAACTTGGACATTTTCAAGGCCGAGGTCACGGTTTTTCGACATTTTCGAGGCCGGGATGTTGGTTTTTCGACATATTCGAGGCCGAGACAATGGTTTTTCGACATTTTCGAGGCCCGAGACTACGGTTTTCGCAGTTTTCCAGTCCGAGACCATAAAAAATGACAGTCGAGACCGCTTAAATTTGCTATCGAGAACGCTTAAAATTGGTCTCGAGACCGCTAAAATGTGGTCTCGAGACCAGTTTTTCGACATTTTCGAGGCCGAGACAATGGTTTTTCGACATTTTCGAGGCCCGAGACTACGGTTTTCGCAGTTTTCGAGTCCGAGACCATGAAAAATGACAGTAGAGACAGCTTAAAATTTGGTATCGAGAACGCTTAAATTTGGTCTCGAGACTGCTAAAATGTGGTCTCGAGACCAGTGATTTGAAGGGGGGGGGGGGGGGGGGGGGTTCAAACCCCCCAAAACAGACATTAATTTTTTTAACTACTTCTACTACCATTATATCTACTACTACAACTATTATATCTACTACTACTACTAACAATAATAATACTTCTACAGCTACTACTACTTAACCTTGTTTACTGTTTTTTGTTGTTGAAGAAACTGAACACTATTTGTATTACTTTGTCAAATACGTCCAGTACCCATCACCCCTCACTTACTAACACTGCCCCCTCCCCTTGCTCACTGCCTGCATGCTGCCCATTGTTATTATGAATCTGTATACTATACGTATGTTTAGTGACTGGTGCTGAACTTGACGAGATGCTGACCACTGATACACTCCTATATCTTATTTGACTAACAATAATATTGTCCATATTAATTATTACAACCATATAAACAAAGAATCCATTACTAAACCAAAATAATGTTTGTTTTTTTTACACTCGGACATATACAAAAAATAAAGAGTTACAAAAATACAACATTCAACATATCTCACTCAAAGATCTGGTGACGGGTAATTTGCTAGTAGTAATAATGAGCAGTTTGTATAGAGCACGTTAGGCATCAGGTAAGCATGGCAAATAACAAACATATACGAGCATATATAGGGCATATTGGGTTGCTTACATTAGTGCATTCATATCAAATTGTGTGAAAACCGCATTTCATTTCCAGTCTTGAACGCATTCATTACAGTTGGGCAGGCATCGGGCATAATTATAAGGTTCATGTGTGAAACGGGATGTGTATATATTTTGTTTTAATTATTACATGTATGTGCTTATTCATATGTTTATAATTGTTTGTAATTAATGGGGTTTTTTTTGGGGGGATATACAAACTTTAGGCTACAGTATATACATGAAAAGCTACCTGTTGAGGATGATGATGAATATGCTGATGATGATAGTGTTGGTGGTGATGGTGACGATGGTGAGGAGGAGGAGGAGGAGGATTATGATGAAGATCATTTGGTGATCGCATTATTATAATTATTTCAATACATAACAAACCAAAATCAAGAAGAATATATAAACGTGTAGGAAATAAAGAAATTGAAGGCTATAGTGAGCATGATCAGTACAAATGGGACATTGATTGAACTAATTTGTGATTGTAACTACCCAATCATGCACTCATACATGATCGTTTTTCATCAAATTATGATACGTAATACCGTCATGAAGACTAAACCTTAAGTATCTGATTTTGATGATGATGATGATAATGAAGGAACGGGTTTGATCAAAATCCACTCAGCAACAAATAAAATACCCATGATTGAATAAAGTAATTCTAATCCAAGTTGCGGCCATTGACTTGCGATTCCACCGGGCCATTCTTTGAAAAGTGAAACTTTTTCGGAAAAATTGAAGTTTTATTTTTCTGTAGTTTTGTTCCATTTTTAGAATGATCCATGTGTAAAGTTTCATGAAATACATGATTTGAAGTTTAAAATGAAACTTTTTTACTCATTTGCATAAATTTACATATTTCAATATTTTTCTAATAGTCATAATTCAGAAAATAATCAAGATATCAAAAGGATAATTAGCAAGCTCATTCTTCTCACTTTCCTGTACAGGTTGATACCAACTTTGTAAAAATTCAACCTTTCATTCTTTTCTAAACCCGATATTATAAAATTCCCATTTTCCCATTCATATTGTACATGTCACACACGTGACCAACCCAAAATGTCACACACGTGACCAGACGTTGCCACATAATTAAGTACTATAAAACACAACGGTTTGATATAATTCTCATTCATTGCTATTGTTGTACTTACAAATGTATAGTACTTCTCTGGTAATAAGATGAACATTATAGCTATTCATATTTTAAAGAATTTTCCAAATGAAATTTAGTTATGAAAAAAGCGCTCCGTGCGAAGTCACACACGTGACCCATGCCATTTGACCTCTGACATTGAGTTACGTAATCCTTATAAAATCTTTTGTGTTAAGTTTGAAAGACTACATCATATTCAAGTCACATATGAAGTAAAAAATCATTATAGTCTCATACTTACTGAAATATAAGCATCCCATTTCAAAATTGTTCATGTTTTGGGTCACACACGTGACCAAGAATGGCCCCACCGTATCTATTTTAAAGGGACAGGTACTCTTTTACAAAGCGTCTGAACAGGTTCCAGTTGACGGATGGGGATCAATGTAACACACACAAAAAAAAAACAGATCGAACAGCCCTGTAAGTCTACGAATGAAAAACGAATGCGTCCCTCCATTCAAACTATACAGTATATCGGTCAATAAAGGAGTTTAACTGATTTAGCATAATATTACAACAATATTGTACTTCTTCTTGTAAAGGTATTGTGAAGCCGACATTTGTAAACGTATGTCACGGAAAAAGATCTAAAAAATGAAGAATATATAATTACATGCAGTCAGTTTAAGCGAGGTTTGGGTATTTTGTTTGGTAAACGCTTACCCATTGTTATTTATGCGCGGGTCACGTACGGTAGCTAGCGCGGGTCACGTAGGGGTCACGCATAGCGATCTGGCACTCCGTGAAATGCTTGTACGAACTTCATCACCGGGTGAAAACACGTATAATGCACAATTAACCGTTGGACGATGGTTTATTAGTTTTAGGTCTATAACTCCACGAAAAAGAGATTTCAAGCCCTAATTTTGTCAGGCATGCTATTAAATGACATTTTCTTTCATATAAGACAATAACTTCGCAACTTTTGAAATTTGGCTTGCAAAAGAGGGAATGTTCCTTAAATATAAACATTATTGTAAGTATACCTTTTCGTATATTAGGAAAAAAAAAGTAGTAACGATATGTTTTAAAGAAAATGTATTAATGTTCAATGTTCATGTCTAAGGGCCCAGTCCCATACTGACGATTTTCACGGCGACTCGCAACGACTCGCAACGATTTACTAGAACGAATCGACTCGATTTAGCCACAGTTTAACAACGAATTGAGAAGAATTGTACGGCGACTCAGAACGAATATTCGTTCTTCGTCGTTGTTCGACGAGTCACTCCGTCCTTCTTTTGTCTTTAACCATCGCGGTAGAAAAATCGTGGCAGCAAAAAAGTTGCGGTCCCATAGTGGCGATTGCTACGGCGACTCGCAGCGGATTATCATTCGTGGAGAAAATCGCTCAAGTCGTCGCGAGTCGTTGTAATTCGTTACGAGTCGTTGTAATTCGTTCTTCAAACCGTTGTGCATCGCGAAGAACGCCGTGACTCGTGTTAGCACAACGATAGTTTTGAACCGGTTCAAAACTATCGCCATGCCGCAACGATATTCTAACTCAAACTGCAATGGTTTGTGGATTTATTGTGTATGTTAACTGCGAAGGCGAGCTTTATAGCGAAATAATATATGTCAAACTATTTCAACCACATTCAGTACATACTTTGCTTGCTACAATCATTTTCTACCACAGGCATAATATTCCTGAAAGTTGTCTGATTAAAACATTTTGTCGCGTTGGTTTCGTGTCGGTTCGTATTGGTTCGTTCTGATTCATGTTGATTCGTTCTGATTCGTTGTAGTTCGTCGTAAAAGTCGCCACTAATGGGAATATGGTCGAGCGGAAAGCGGCGATCTTCACAACGAAGCGATACAAGTCGCAGCGAATTACAACGATGTGGAACGACTTGACACGAATATGCAACGGGCAATATACAATGATTTTTGGTGAAAATCGTCGTGGCGTGGCGACTGTTTTGAACCAGTTGAAGACGGCGATTTTGGCTCCGATTTCACGATTTTCACGATGCGCAACGGTTTTGGGGAAGAATCGATACGATGTAATACGATGCAACACGACCTAAGCGATTTCTCGACGAATGTCAAATCATTGCGATTCGCCGTGAAAATCGTCAGTATGGGACTGGGCCTTACGAGGCTCCTAAATACGATTTAAACATAATGTAAACATTCACGCATGTACTTAGCTGTTTCTGAACTGATTTTGATCAAACAAACTTAAACAACTTTAACATTTGAATCTGTCTTTCGACGTAATCTACCAATGACATTGCTACTGGAAGGGACAATGTAAATGTTAATAACTACCGTCTTATATATCGGCCAACCATTACCAAAGTGTTTGAGAATGATTTGCACACATAACTGCATGAACATTTAGTTCAGTGGCGCAGCGTGCTCGGACTGATTTTGTTGGGGGGGGGGGGGGGGGGGGGGGGGTTGAGGTCACGCTAATCATTTGGCCCTTCTTTTTGTATTTCAATACATTTTTTCGGGGGGCGCTTTGTACCCTGGTGCCCCTCATAACTACATGTATTGAAGGGACAGTCCGCTTTTTACAAATCATCTAAAAAAGTTTTCCAGTACCTAGATGGGGATAAATATGACACCCATGTGAAATTTTTAAATTGAACAACGCTGTAATTTAGATTCTATGAAGGACAAACTACAAGAAAAAATAGCAAAGATATCCTCTCTTCAATGTACTATATTTCGGCCATGATTATGTTTAGCTGAATCATTGTCAGAATACAACTGTCATGAACTTATTCACGAGAAACCTGTGTATAGATACAATATTCGTATATGCATGCTACAAAATAACAATCTCAAATGAAAGGAAGAAGGAATATATTTTAAGTTTGAAGAATATTTCAGTACTTGATTGATTCTTCGGTCATTAAAGGGATAGTTGAGTTCTGGTAAGGAGAGTACAGTTTGGGTGAAACTGAATTTTAGTAACCAAAACCTGCATTATTCCATTACAAACTAATAGTTATTTTTTTTGTGAGGTAATGAAAAACTGAGTGTAAAATTTTAAAGAGCCATATATTTAAATAATAAAATCATCTTTGTTTGATCAAAATCGGTTCAGAGACGCTGAAATATCCATAAATATAACAATTTGTAATAAACCTGGGGCCCCAGGTTTATTAGAGAATTTTGAACCAGCCGTTAAAAATTCAAAAAAATGCTTCCTCTTTTCAAAAAGTTACAAAATAGGTATTTAAATAGTTGTTGGTTATTTCTCTATCTAATCACTATTTTAACAAAGCATCACATGCACAATATTTTATTCAAAATGGTTGAAACCGATGAGTGTTTAGAGAGCGCCCTCTTACGTTTTAACGGCTCTTTTGAATGATAACATGATGTATTCTTTGAGGGGAAAAGAGTTCTCCCCTCTTTTCCCCCCTTTTTTATGTTCATGCTCTAATTTATTTGATGTACAACAATACAAATTTGTTTGTATCATTTAGATGTAAATTTAAAATTATATTTTACATGATTATGTTAAGATATGAAAATACGTATACTGATTATATTATGTACTGATTTCTCGTATTGTTTGTTATTGTTATTTTGTTTTGAGCAATGAATACAATAAATATCATTGAAAACAAAAAAAATGATCTTTACTACGTCATTTGTAATTTCGTGTTCCTTTCTAGGGATAACTATTAGTTTGTAATGTAATGATGCAGGTTTTGGTTACTAAAATTCAGTTTCACCTAAAACTGTACTCTCCTTACCAGAACTCAACTATCCCTTTAAGAATTGCTAAGAAATGAATTGTAGCAGGATGCACCTACACATCTGAGTGTATATCGTCCATGATATAAACCTGAACAAATGTTTGCAAATATTGAAACAAATGGAAATAATATCTCTGTGTCAACGTGAGTATTGCACTCAGCGTGTACGTCTATGACCGAGCTAAACTGCGATTGCCTGCAGGTGACGTCACAAAGATGACGTCATTTTTTGTTCGCCCGGGACTCAGTTTTTTTACGGGGGTTCCGAAAGTGAATTTACAAGTTGATTTTTTTATTTTACCGGGTTTTCCCACAAGGAAAATATGTTTGTATTAGTAATCTTCATGAAAATCTACCTTAGATACAGTAAAACCCAAGTTTGAGGCTGTTTTCTTGTCACCATACCTTTAAGTTGCACGCGGCAAACACAGGCAGTTTGGCGTGCACTGAAAGTCTGTGGAACACTAAACATGTCATGCAGTATAAGCAGCGAAGTGGAAGTCTGTGAAATGAAATTACAGACGCGGGGTTTTGATATACTCGCAATATGCGGACGTGAGGGAAATACAACAAAAATGGCGTCACAAGACGGGGTTTAAAAACTAGAAGTCGTTTTATAGAATGTAATCTTCACAGATCTGGAATATTTTATTATGATGTATGCGTACTAAGCTTCGAAACAATTAACCAGTTGATAACAACAACAACATCGGTCTGTTAGACGTATTAGCCCCGTATAGCCTGACTAGGCAAAGTAACGGAGAGCTTATCGTAAACTCCGCGCCGTGACCCCATCGCAATCCAGACCATTCGACATGCTTAACTAATACAGCATATTAGACCGGGGGCCCAAAGCGTTTATCTAGTTGAAGAGAGACAAAAGGTTTGATGGTCTCATCATGTTAGTATGTGGCCAAGTGTCAATGAAATGAATTGCTGCCGGGTCACATCCTGTACCCTAAGCCTAGGGGGCCCAAAAAGGGGGATCAAAAAACACATTTATCTAGTTGAAGACCGACAAGGACAAAAGTTGGTGGATATCGTTCATTAGGGGGTACATAATATGAAAACAGCAATGCCAGTAACGTCATTTTCCGACAATGGCCCAACATCATCTCATGACATGATGTTGGGCCATTGTCGGAAAATGACGTTATGCCAATATATCACAAAAATGACGTCGTGACGATGTTGGGCTGGCGGACATTTTAACCTCGAGCCAACGGCGATATGCCGACATCCGGCAACCAAATTCCGACATCGGCCCGACGTCAGGTGGCTAGCTGGGTGTCTGGCCCCCCGTACAGGATAAAACTGCTGTCATTGGTGTTTTAGTTATCTCTATTGTAAAATAAATTAGCCATGTCTCTTTTCAACTATATAACACCACGTGGGTGGGGCACTTTGGGGCTACTGTCTAGGGCCCCGTACAGGATAAAATTACTGGCATTGCTGTTTTCATAATAGGTACCCCCTAATGAACGATATCCACCAAATTTTGTCCTTGTCGGTCTTCAACTAGATAAATGTGTTTTTTGACCCCCCTTTTTGGGCCCCCCAGGCTTAGGGTACAGGATGTGACCCGGCAGCAATTCATTTCATTGACCCTTGGCCACATACTAACATGATGAGACCATCAAACCTTTTGTCTCTCTTCAACTAGATAAACGCTCTGGGCCCCCGGTCTATATGTATCTGACTTTCAGCTGCGTAGTTATTGTAACGTAAAATGATAATCCACCAACCTGGCCAGGCCACATCTACTTTGTAAATGGTCATAATACCATGGTATGACCATTTACAAGCCCGACACGCAATATCAGCTCGGCAACCGGTGTATACTTAATGCATGTGTGCTAAGCGTTTTTGACATGGGCCTTACACTTTATCAGTGCAATGCAGGCTGAATTGTAATGTGTGTATGTGTGGGCCAGGCCCGGCCACGGACCCCCGAGTATTGGCGGTGCAGAGAGATCGATTTGCACCGCGCTACAGTAGCTAACGTGAACGATTATTTACAGACACGACAGACGGGCGTATGGCAAGCCGTTTTAACATTTATTCCTATTTCTTGATATCAAGAATTAAATTCTTGATATCAAGAATTCTATTTTTTGATATCAAGAATGCATTTCTTGATATCAAAAATTCAATTCTTGATATCAAGAATTCAGTTTTTGATATCAATAATTCAGTTCTTGATATCAAAAATTCAATTCTTGATATTGTAAGAATTGCAAGAATTATTTGGATATCGAGCGCAAAAGTAATGCAAAAATTCCCAGTTGATTTCAAACGAAAAAGTAATGCAGAAATTCTTTCTTATTTCGTGCTCAAAAGTTGTGCCCAAATTCATTGTGATTCGATTTCGAACGCAAAAGTTGTGCACGAATACATCCTGCCTGAGCGGTGCGGTGTCGAACGTCAATGTATCGCGAGAATTCAACTAATGCAAGAATTCATGTTGCCAGTTTGCAGTGCATTTACTGTCTCTGTGATATTCCTTGTAGAAAATTTTCATTTCATACTGTTTAAACATATGTTTTTTAGACCATTGATTAATGTTACATTGAAAATGTTGGATGTGATTTTCCAGTTTAATTACTTGTTATAAAACACGCGTCTTTCAAAAACGTAAAACGGCAACATATCAAGAAATCATTTCGTGATATGTTGCCAATAGACAATGCGCAAACCTGTAGCAAAGATTACCTCGTGTGTAATAATATATTCACGTTTTTACTGCGCAATTTATTTCAAAATATTTTTGATCATGTCAGTTAAAATAATACTGGCCGATCTGATCATTTTCAGCAAAAAGACATCTAAATTGACTTACAAAACACGCATTGTAAAAATGATAAATTGGCAACATATCAAGAATTCATGCGGAACTAATGAATTTGTGATATGTTGCCAAATTGTGCATTTACAATGCGTATTTTGTAAGTCTTTTTAGAAGTTATTTTGCTTTAAAAATATCATATCTGACGTTACTATTTCAACTAAAATACAAGTAATATTTTACAATTGATCATTCAGAAAAACACATGGACATATTTATTGCACAAGGGAGAATCATTACAACAGGTTTGTGCACGTTTATTGGCAGCATATCAGGAAATAAACGCACGTGGCCGATATATGGGCTCAGATACTAGCAGTTTTGTTTACTTTGGCTCTAGTGAGAGTCGTATAGCGTGGTGTGTACACGTGTGTGTGTGTGTCCAAGGAGGTACTATACCTCCTCGGTGTGTCATAGAGCTCTTTCCCATACAGCTCTATGGTGTGTGTTCATAAAGCACGTCCTGAATCTAGACTAGACACCGCACCGTTCAGGATGAATTCGTGCAATACTTTTGCGTTCCAAATCAGAATGTATTCCTGCTCAAAGTTTGCGTTCGAAATCAAATTGTATTCCTGCTCAAAGTTTGCGTTCGAAATCAAATTGTATTCCTGCTCAAAGTTTGCGTTCGAAATCAAATTGTATTCCTGCTCAAATCTTGCGTTCGATATCCAAATGAATTCTTGATATCAAGAATTGATTTCTTGATATCAAGAAATCGAATTCTTGATATCAAAAAATAAATTCTTGATATCAAGAAATGAATTCTTGATATCAAGAAGTCGAATTCTTGATATCAAGAATTCGAATTCTTGATATCAAGAAATGAATTCTTGATATCAAGAATTGAATTCTTGATAACAAAAAATGAATTCTTGATATCAATAATTGATTTCTTGATATCAAGAAATGAATTCTTGATATCAAGAAATGATTTTCTGTTGTAAAGCAATGGTAATTCTTGATATCAAGAATTGAATTCTTGATATCAAGAAATAGGAATAAATGTTAAAACGGCTTGCCATACGGGCGAAGGATCATGAATGGGACAATAAAAGACGTCGCGCGTTTTATTAATTGGAGGTTTATAACCATTTATAACTCCACGAAAAGGCGGTTTGAAGCCCTAATGTTTTCAGGCAAGCTGGTAAATGACATTTTCTTTCATGTAAGACAACAACCTCGCAACTTTTAAAATTTGGCTGCAAAAGGTGGGCTGTCCCGTTAATGTATTTTATGAGTATTCTTTGGGCCACCCAGTTTAAAAAATACACAATAAAAAAAAAATCAATATTGTACTCTGTTGATATTAACGCAATATTGTAATTATATGTAGGCAGGTTCTGGTATTGAAACAATTTAAGTAAAACAATTAATTCCTTTGTAAAAATATTGTTTCATTCATTCAATCGATAATATCCTATTCTTTTAAAGGGAACAAGTCCAAAATATTGAGTCATGAGTTGAAAATGACCGTCTGAGCTAGTTATCCTAGGACCATTCTTGCATGGTATCACCTTGTAGTACATACTTATGATATAATATTCTTTTAAATGACACCAAACAAAACAATGCTGATTGTACGTGTCGTTTTATTGGTACGTTTCCCTTTTTTTCAATTTGTCATGAATCTTTACATTCTTGAAATGGAAATGTTGTTGTCTCTTCTTTCCACAGAAAATATGATAAATGCTTCGCTATTTGAAAATTGATTATATGTGAGGTTTGTCTTTATGTGGATCGATCAAAAGTGGATAATGAAAACAGCTGGGCGGTCAAATGGCTGTAGTCCACGTAATTCTTTTTTTTTTCTAGTAGTTTTGTGGATTATATTTGGCAAGTTATACAGTCATTTTAAAGCGTATATCTGTAAATACCAACATTTTCTGATTTCTTTAACGATCGATACACGACTCAAATGGACTGAGGATGTCGTATTTGTTCATGCAAATGGAGAATTTGATATTGAATTATTATAAGGATGTACGTCCTACTATACAGTCAAAAAGACTGAAATAATCGATGCCTAATTATGTCATGATAATAATAAACCCTTATAACTTTGTAAAATTGTACGTAGAATGAAATTGATTATTGGCACAATATGTACATAAGCCGTGAGATTTGTATAACTTATCATTTGTTCATGATTTTATTTCCACAAACCATGAGGATTAAGAATGTAAATAAATTATAAAGTTTCTCAAAATAACACAATAATCCGATACAATTTCAATTTATTTATTCCAGTGGTTGTTTCATGTTGTTGAAAACAAAATACATTCAAATATATCAAGTACAATTGTATAAAGTAGAGCATTTTCTCTGTATAATCACGGGTTTCTTTTTAAATGAGAGAAACACAATTATTCTGCATTTAATGTATACTTACCAGTTGTGGAACATTGCGCGGGAAAGAATATCAACACAAGAAGCAGACAGAATTTCTTGAGAAAGGCGCATCGAAAATCCGTGTGGTTATCCATCCTGTCCTTACTACTAATGAACAATGTTATGAAATCCAACGAGGTCATGAACATGTATATATATATATACAGCGACAAGAGAAAGCGATTTTATAATGGAAATGGATCAGGGGCCTGGTCACATATCACTGAATTGCGCAACGAATGCGTAACGACGGAGAGTAACATTTTCAATCCGTTCGTCTCCGTTGCGTTTCTTGGCCGTTCCTTGCCAAGCGGTGTACTATATGGCGAAAAGTTTTGTGAATGAAGCAATGGAGACGACTATCACCACCGGTTAATTTAATGTGACGCGATTCAAAATGTAATTCTTTTTATTTCCTTTGCTTTTCTTTGTTTTTCTCAGAATGTGGTTATTAGGCGAATGGGCGAGACATTTTACTGATTGTGAGAGAATGGAATGATGAATTGTCTTGAAATTTGGTGTGCTGCCTTGTGAATGTGTATTCTTCAAGTTCTGTGGTTTTGTTTTGGCCGAAAAAGTGTAAATTTTGAAAAATTAATCCATGAATATATATATAATGAGCTAAGCTGAATTTAATTGGCCAATACAAAATTCATGAAAAATAAAATATATATTTTGTTTAAACTAAACCACAGAAAGGAGTGCTATTGAATAAAAAATAATGCATATGGCAAGTTTGAAGGGAATTGAATGGTAACTTTGAACAGGAGGGTTATAAAATTATTTGTTTATGTTTGTCTATGTATGCAAATTAGCTGTAGGTGTCATATTACACATTTCTGACAAAAGACTTCTCGTTGCATATAAAATCAATACATAACATTACATTTACAGGAAGCAGAAAACAACATTTAATGATTATCTTGTATAGACTATGGGTCCCGCCTTAAAGGAAAAGTTGAGTTTTGGTATAGAGGGCGCTACAGAAAATATTTTTGTGAGATAATGAAAAACTGAGTGTCAAATTCGAAATAGCATATAATTTTAATGACAGAACAAACTTTATTTGAGCAAAGTCGGTACAGAAATGGCTGAAATATCCATAAACACAAACATTTGTAATAAATGTGCGGCCCCACAATATACAACAATTTTGAACTAGCCGTTTAATATTTTTTTTTAATGCTTCCTCTTTTAAAAAATGTACAAATATGTTTTAGATAGTTATTGATTATCTCTCTATTTAATCACTATTTTAAGAAACATCACATGCACAATATCTTATTTAAAATGGTTGAAACCGATTAGTGTTTAGCGAGCGCCCTCTTGAGTTTTAACGGGTCTTTTTGAATGATAACATTCTTTTTACTTATTAATTCGTAATGTTGTATTCCTGTTTAGCATGGTGGAGTTATAACTATTAGTTTTTAATGAAATGGTGCAGGTTTTGGTTACTAAAAACAGTTTGACCAAAACTGCACTCTCTTTACCAGAACTCAACTATCCCTTTAATTACATGGAAGGCAAACTGGTAATTGTGTTTAAAAACCTCCACACAGTTAATGAACCTACACTTATTCAAGCATTTCTGAGTTCAACTTGTCATTCTATCATGTCTATAATCAGCATGATTGTAGCTCATGTAGCTTAAATGATTTAAATAGTTATGGTGATATTTTAAAAAAGGGATTTCGAAAACCATGCGGTTGCTTTAAAGGGAAAGTTGAGTTCTGGTAGGGAGAGTAGAGTTTTGGTGAAACTGAATTTTAGTAACCAAAACCTTTACATTACAAACTAATAGTTATAACTAGAAAGGGACACAACATTACAAATGACGTAGTAAAGATCATGTTAACATTAAAAAAAGAGCCGTTAAAACGTAAGAGGGCGCTCTCTAAACACTCATCGGTTTCAACCATTTTTAATAAAATAGTGTGCATGTGATGCTTTGTTGAAATAGTGATTAGATAGAGAAATAACCAACAACTATTTAAAAACCTATTTTGTAACTTTTTGAAAAGAGGAAGCATTTTTTTGAATTTGTAACGGCTGGTTCAAAATTCTCTAATATACCTGGGGCCCCAGGTTTATTACAAATTGTTATATTTATGGATATTTCAGCCGTCTCTGAACCGACTTTGATCAAACAAAGATGATTTTATTATTTAAATATTATGCTCTTTCAAATTTTACACTCAGTTTTTCATTACCTCACAAAAAATAGGTAGTCTAGCGCCCTCTCTACCAAAACTCAACTATCCCTTTAAGTATTCTGTGTCAAGTATACTGCACGCTATACCAGTACCTGAGTATTGTGTGTTGCTATTGTGTTGTATTGTATTGTGTTGTACTATGAGTTCAACTTGACATTCTATAATCAGCATGATTGTAGCTCATGTAGCCTAAATGATTTCAATAGTTATAGTGATATTTTTTTTTTGTTAAGGATTTCGCGGTTTTGTGCGGTTGCTTTAAGTATGCTGTGTCAAGTATACTGCACGCTATACCAGTACCTGAGTATTGCGTTTTGTTATTGTGTTGTATTATGTTTCCAGTTTATGAAGTGTGGTGGTCGAGAACTTGGATGAGTTATCAATATGGTTTTATTTATATATACATCATAACAAATAGTCTGTGGGCCAGAAGGGCCTACCGGTGACCCCCCCCCCCCCCCCCCCCCCCTATGATCCTCCGACTTTGGTGTCATTTTGTCCATTGATATGTCCAATGTTAGAAACAAAATGTTAACAAGAAAAAAACTCATTTATACTATGTTTTTTAACTATTTTTTTGGAGGTATGTAAAAATAGCACCTTTTCATGCTTTGCTTCATTTCTTAGGGTGGGTGAAAATTGAGATTGCATTAAATGCTCTCATTTCATAATGACTAAGTCTTTATCCACTAAACTTTGCTGATACCCATGTCCATACAAGTATATGGTACGGACAAATTTTCGGTGTCATAGTTGATTGGCTTCATATAATTATGACGTCATCAAATTTGCATATGGAAATCACCTTAATTTCCGTGAACAAAACGGTTAAAATAACAATGTTCATTAATATAGTTTGTTTTTTTTCATCGTGAAAATGATGGCAGTGAGCTTAAACTTATGGTGTCTACTAGTGAGAGTGTATTTAAATCAGAAACGTGATTATTCTTTGAATATAATCTACAAAAGGGACAGTTTTGATTACGTAATCACCATACGTCATATGCAAATTTGAGGCATATAATGGCCATGTTATCTAGGTCACAAGTGGGTACATATTGGTTCCTCTTTAGTTTCTTTATTTGAGGGCCAATCACTCTCATATTTGGCACATATGTAAAACTAGGCGGGCTCTTTAGTTTACAACAAGTAGAATTTCAAAAGGTCATCATATGAGGGCGCTATTTAATAAAATTAGTTTAAAACATTACAAATCCTATAAATTCCGACAATGATG
Source organism: Echinarachnius parma (assembly GCA_037951105.1). Lineage (NCBI taxonomy): Eukaryota > Metazoa > Echinodermata > Echinoidea > Clypeasteroida > Echinarachniidae > Echinarachnius > Echinarachnius parma. The sequence continues at coordinate 87 of JBAMJV010011966.1, read as the reverse complement.
ATTTTTTTTTCTAACTGTCTGATTTGTTTATAAAACGTTATATTTTGCTAGCATTATTATGCACATTTACTTTTCCTAGAATGAACT
>JBAMJV010011965.1:0-25357 GCA_037951105.1 Echinarachnius parma | reverse complement strand
TCAGACACTGGACCTTAGTTCAACGTTAATCAGTGGCGAGATACCACCGCAGTGCTTTAGTGGTCTGACCAATATCTTACAGCTGAATCTGCAAGGTATGAAATCTATCCAGACGATCCATCCAGACCTTCTTCAGGACCTCACGAATCTGGAAGTCCTCTCACTGGACGATAATAACATCCAAGACTTTCCCGCCGGACTGTTTCTCAACCAGGCAAACCTGACGGCCCTATACATGAGCCGGAATCCTGTATATAACTTGGACCCGCATCTCTTTGAGCACATGACCAAATTGTCGCAACTGACTCTGTCTTGTACGAGCGTGGAAGTCATACCACGAATGACCTTCCTGCCGATTGTCTCCTCAATACGGACGCTCGATGTCTCCCGCAAATCCCTCTCTTGCAATTGCGATAACAAGTGGCTCCGAGAATGGTTTAAGAATGGTTCTGCGAGTGTGATCCTGACTGGAACAGTCTGTACGTACGATTCCCCGCTAGAGTTGCGGGGGAAGCCGTTCACAGACTTTCGATCCCGTCCTCTTGTGTGGGCCTCGTATAGTGCTATATACTTCCATCGCTCTGATCTCAGTAGCACTCATCGTATGCCTGTGCGTCCTCTACTTCAACCGATGGTGGGTCAACTACAAGTGCTTCCTCCTCAAGCTCTGCATCGTCGGATACCGGGAGGTCGTCGACGACATGGACTACATATTCGATATCAACGTCGTTTTCCACGACAAGGAGGAGGAGTGGGTCGATGAACAACTTCTGCCAAACATCAAGCGCGAGATGGGTACTGACATTGCGATCTGCGTTGGCGACGACGATCTTCCACTTGGTATGCTTCGACTGGACGCCGTTGCTGACGTCATTGACAACAGCTACAAGTCAGTCTTCGTCATCAGTCGCGCTGCGGTCACAGACGGCTGATTCATTACAAAACTGCGGTTGGCGCTGCAGCATATCAACCACGCTCAGCGCGATGCCGTCATTTTGGTGTTCCTCGAAGAAATTCCAGACGAAAGACTGCCGTATTTGGTCAGGTTGTTGCTGAGCGTCAATCGGCCGTACCTTCAGTGGACCGACGACGAGAGGCACCAGGAATATTTCTGGAATCAGTTCGCAAAGTGTGTGCGAGAATCACTACGAAGATTGATGTAACACTGCCGGTGTAGTATGGAATTTGGAAAATTACTCCTTTGTATTTTAATAATACCCACATTTATACTAGACGTACTGACATATTTGTGTGGTAAAAGAACAATTTTGGGGAAAACCCTGAAAGAATTTTTTTTTTGTTTCTTCCGATAAAGTCAAATATTAATATAGGAATAATGCTTTAATTGTTCTTATCTCCAAGATTAAAAATGCTAAGAATTTGAATGATTTTCGCCCTGTTGCATTGACATCAAATGTCATGAAGTGCTTTGAAAGATTAATCTTGACACATTTGGTTGAATCAAACTAAAGATTCTGTCGATCCAATCAATTTGCGTATCGCCAAAACAGGAGTGTGTGAGGATGCAGTTCTGGTATATTTGCCTAAAGTATACGAGCATTTGAATCGCACCAAAACCTATGTCCGTTCATTGTTCTTGGATTTTTCGAGCCGCTTTTAATACCATCGGCACTCACTGTCTCGTACGCAAATTGATGGGGATGAATGTAGATTTGAGGTTAATACGCTGTATTCATAATTGTTTATGTTCTAGAACCCAATCAGTGAAGGCTAGTGGACGTGGTGGACACCAGTCACAATTACAACAAACATAGGTGCGCCCAGGGATGCGTTCTGTCCCCCGTTTTGTTTTCGTTGTATACTAGCGGACTGTAGAAGTTCTGTCCCGTGTTGTAGCATGTTGAAATATGCTGACGACACAGTGATTGTTGGACTTTTGACCCAACAAACAGACGAACATTTTAAAAATCCAACCGAGAACCAGTCCTACCTATACCAACTACAAGTAGCTGGTTCGGATGTCATATGATTAATTGATTGTTTGATTGATTGATTGATTGATTGATTGATTGATTGATTGATTGATTGATTGATTGATTGATTGATGATTGATTGATTGATTGTTAGATTGAAAGATTGATTGATAAATTGACTCGATTCAATCATCATAATTATAAATTATTTAATCAATCATTGTTTTATTAACTCTTATGACTTGTTCTGCTGAATCTTGTATATTTTGTATAATTCATTTGTATCTATATTTTGTCCTTGTTTTGTCTTGTTTTCTTGTCTGTAATAAGGAAATAGTACAAAAGCATTGTATGCTTCCTCTTTTTCCTTGAATTCACTTGCCATTATATTATTTTGTTGAATGTTAAAGTTATGATAAATGTGTATATCAATGCATAGGCGTACCTAATTTATACCTATGGTCACGAATGGTCCACGTATCACGCATCACGTTCACGTTTTGCGCTATTTCGTGAAACAGGTGACTCTAATTTACGAAGTGTAGGGCCTACCATTCATTGTTTTCCACGCCGGTAAAACACGAATTGTCGCGTTACCAAAACGTGTCGTGGAGTGTTTAATCAAGATTTAAAAAATTGCGAAGCGCTTGTACTAAGACGAGACAAACATGCACAAACGGGTTAAAAATGGTCGACTAAAATGCCGAAACCCCTTAGCAAATAATTTCAATCATTATGTTAATGATATTTCTGTGCATAATTCAGAGTAATCTGAGACGATAATATGCAGTTCTGTCATTTAGTAAATGTACAACCATACCATTTTGCATTATTTATCTTGTTTTTAGAATAATTCTAAAGACGTGTCACGGGTTGTCGTGCGTGAATTATGACAATTGTTGACTTGCAGCTAAACGCTACTTTATGTTTTTGTTTATTCAGTTTAATGACATATATAAAACAGCCAATGGAAAACAGAAAAGGCAGAAGCCCAAACAAATGTCCTGTTTCCCTAATTACACATTTAACATCAATAAATACAACAAGTATATAAAACAGCAAATGAATGCTTATTGCATAATAATATTTACAATTGTACAATTAAAACATATTGAAGATTAACACACACTCAATTAACGCGTATAAAAGCTATACAATATTTAAATGTAACTTCAGTGCCCTTTTAAAAGACATAAGGGAAGGGGCTATTTATAATATACTGTGGGAAGTTGTATTCCAATCACGAGCTGTGTTTACATAAAAGAATGTCATATAATAATCTGTTCTAGCAAATGGTACGTTTAATTTCAATAAATGGTCATTTCTTCCAATCCTAGATGCATATGTAAATTTGTGTGTATAGTTTACAAGCATCAAATTATTTTGTAATTTATAACAAGCAACCAATCTATAGTACAATCTTCTTTTTTCTAAGGTACATAATCCCATTTGATTTAATAAATGTTCATATGAGGTTTCCCAGTCACTACACATCATCCTAACGGCAAACGCTTTTGAATACGTTCAAGTATAATTTCTATGACTTTCACAGTGTGGGTCCCAAGCAATACAACAATATTCTAAGCGTGATCTTATAATAGCTTCATACAATTGCTTTAAAATATGTGGGGGACAATTAACAAATGTGACCTTACACCACAAAACGACCATTATGTCCGCTGTGGTAGTTTCTCTTTTATTAGCTAAAATAGTCAAATTTTGTTTAACATATGAGATTTAGGATTTTGGTATTTCCTGAATAAGCATATCTTAATCTACCTTCTGAGAAATTTTGAGCGTCAGAAATCATGTTAAAATATTAAATTTTAATTTAATAAATGTGAGCTTATTACAGGCCATGAATAGACAAAGATCTTTTAAACGGCCCGTTTCTCCCTTATTTCAAAATTGCACCAGCCATATTCCGTATCTTTGGCATTCAGTTTGAAAGGGTTTGCTTAGTACAAATATGACAAATTATATACCATTTTAAAGGTAATCGCTTCTATTTTAAAGTTATATGAAAATCAGCCAAATCAGTTTTCCCGACTTATTGGTCGTTTTGTGGTGTAAGGTCACAAATGATCTTCGTAACACACCTATAAGCTTATTACAAACTTTATATAATTCCTGACAATGGAATTTCCAATTCAGAGTATCATTTATAACAATGCCAAGATATTTTTCAGTGTGCGTTATATCTAGTTCATATCCATTCAATTTATAATTAAAATCTATTGTTTTATTCTGACGAGACATTTTCATAACTTTACATTTCGAAACATTACAATTTAACAACCATTTTTTACTCCAATTACTAAGTTCATCTAAATCTTTCTGAAGTAAACTGCAATCTTCTACAGACTTAATTTTATTATATACAATACAATCATCTGCATACAAACGAATAACAGATTTTTATATTGTCAGATAAATCATTTATATAACATAGAAAAGAATTGGACCTAATATTGTCCCCTGAGGGACACCAGACGTAACATGGATCCAGGTCAGAGTATTCTCCATTAAAACAACACGCTGTGTGCGATTCTTCAAAAAAATTCATAATCCATTGTAAATTTCGTGTTAAAACTCCACATGTCTTGAGTTTATTACATAACAAATAATGAGGGACAGAATCGAATGCTCTCGAAAAATCAAGGAAAGCAATGTGTATATCTGCGCCAGAATCTAAAAAGTTCCACCCATAATATTTCACAGTCTGATTCCAAGTCTGTTCTCCTTATAACATTAAGGTAATTTTTACATGCCATCAATATTCCACCACCGTGTCTATTTCTATCTTTTCTGAAAGTTATATATGATGATGGAAAGATTTCACAAGACTTGATATTTTCATCTAAATGAGTTTCTGTTACAAAATTACATCTAGGTCTTCAAATTCAATTATAGTATGTATTTCATTAATTTTATTTACTATACTGCATGTATTGAGAGAAATACACTTAAGGCTACACAGTTTTTGCCTTAGTCTTGTATTGTTATCACAATCTGTGGCGGTTCTCTTCTTTGCCGATTTGCTAAAATTGACAAAACTTTTCTTTATGTCCTAGATTTTGGCATTTTCTACATTGTAATTGTATGGCGTGTCTGCAGGATTGGGCTCGATGATTCGGCTCGCGCATTTTTCACAGCCAATATAATAGGATCGGATTGGCGAATGCGGCTGTGTTGGCGTTGGAGGTGGTCGTGGTGGTGGCGGTTGTGGTCGTGGGGCTCGCAGTACGGATGCGTATGTCGTTTCATGCGGAATTGATGGATAGAAGACCTCTTGTGGGGGAGGGGCCCACAATGGAGGGAACGTACTCGGCATATATGTTGACGGAGCATATGTATGACGACCAGGTGGTATATGTGTCTGATGACTGGGTGGGGCGTGCACATATTGATAGCGACCGAGTGGGGCACGCACCTGTTGCTGATAACTGGTTTGAGCATGCATTTGTTGCTGATGACTGGGCGGGGCTTGCTGATGTTGCTGGTGACTGGGCTGGGCTTCCTGATGTTGCTGATGACTGGGCGGGGCTTGCTGATGTTGCTGATGACTGGGCGGAGCTTGTTGATGTTGCTGATGACTGGGCGGGGCTTGTTGATGTTGCTGATGAATGGATGGGGCTTGCTGATGCAGCTGATGACTGGATGGGGCATGCTGGTAAATGGATGGGGCATGCACCCGCTGTTGATGACTGGGTGGGGCATGCGCCTGTTGCTGCGCCTGTTGCTGGCGACGGGGTGGTGCATACAGTTGTTGCTGGTTACCGGGATGCACCTGCACCTGTGACTGGCGTTGGGGTGGGGCGTGTGCATGCATCTGGCGGGCTGCAGCCGGATCGACGGTCCCAGGGGGTGGCGGCTGGGCAGGAGCCGACTGGGGGCGATGCCCCTGTGGTATTGCACTCCCCGGGGGTGTAGGCTGATTGTAAAATCTTTGTTTTCGTTCATCCGCATCTTGACGCAACAGTCTCACTTCCATCGCCAAGTTGTCAAGTCGTTCATTTATACATTTACACTTCATGCAAATACATTCAACTTCGCTGCACTTCATCGCACATAATAGGCAGCGATTAACGACAACACTTTCATTGATAGTTGACGACTTTTCTTTTCGTTCATTGTCCTCATCTTCACCATGTTCACTTTCTTCTATCTCTAGTAGACTAGATTGTTCAAGTTTGGAACTGAGTTCTATGGACTTATTGTGTGTGGAATTGAGTTCACTGTTGTATTCTCTCCATGGTGTGTCCGAGCTATTGTGATTATGCTGGTTGTAGTTGAGGCAATAATGACGAGCAATCTCTTGGTTTAGGTTGGGGTAAATTGTACATAGTTCAGTTTGTAAATATTCAATTTCGTCGAGAACTGCATGTTTAACGTCGTATTTTGAGAGATGAAAGAGGGCTGTATCAATGCTTTTTATAGTAATGTTCTTTGGCAGTTTGCATATAAAATCAGTTCCTCCCGGTTTTCCTTTATAAGAGTTTGTTTTCAATTTCTTCGCCTTGGCCATCTCTGTTTATATGCATAATACACTGAGTCAATCAAACATAAACAAAATCAATACTAAACCGGGTTGAGTGACAGGAGTTGACAATGTCCAAAACAAAATCGTCCAAAATATCACGAAGTGCACAAAATAAAGAATAGCAAATTCACAAAACCGACGAACAAACACATAATCAAACAGAATCTTGTGCAAAATAAGTGCGATGTCCAAATCAAAAGGTGATATTTAAAGATAAAAAACTGGTCGAACTAAGAGAAAATAAATGAACGTCCGCTACCAGTAAAGCGCCCTATACGCAGCTAGCGGACCATTTACTCCGCATTACTCCAGAAGTTGCCGCGATCTCAAGGGCCGGTCACATTTACGGTAGTGGACGTAGTGATCCGTAGGGTAACTTAACATGGGTCAGACGTGGTGTAAGTACGTTAAACTAGGTTAAACTACGTTGAACTACGTTAAGGTACGGTGATGAGCCACAGAAGAGTACGTTCAAGTACGATGAACTACGCTAGACTACGCTAGACTTCGGTAATGCGGGTGCAGCTCGCTCACGGACAGGTACGGAGTGGTACGTCTGACTACGCTTGAGTACGGTAGACTCCCGGTAGACTACGGAAGCCACTACGCTAGACTACGCTAGACTACACTAAAGAACGTCACTACGGTATATTTAGCAACTCTTTAGAAATATTCTAATAACAAGACAAATAATGCAAATGGTATGGTTGTACATTTACTAAATGACAGAACTGCATATTATCGTCTCAGATTACTCTGAATTATGCACAGAAATATCATAAACATAATGATTGAAATTATTTGATAGGGGGTTTCGGCATTTTCGTCGACCATTTTTAACCCGTTTGTGCATGTTTGTCTAGTCTTAGTAACAAGCGCTTGCAATCTTAAAATCTTGATAAACGCGACAATTCGTGTTTTACCGGCGTGGAAAACAATTAATGGTAGGCCCTACACTTCGTAAATTAGAGTCACCTGTTTCACGAAATAGCGCAAAACGTGAACGTGATACGTGACCATTCGTTGCAAGCCGTTTTGGTCAAACTGAATTTTAGTAACCCAAACCTGCACCATTACATTACAAACTGACAGTTATAACTCCACCAGGAATAAACAAAGGAATAAACATTTTAAACGACTAAATAAAAAGCCTGTTATCATTAAAAAAGAGCCGTTCAAACTCAAGAGGGCGCTCTCTAAAAACTCATCAATTTTTTCAAAAGTAATTTGTGTAGCGCTCTCTATACCAAAACTCAATTAGCTTTGTTTGAATCGACCGGACGCACTTGGATCCCTAATGGTTCTACCATGCCTAGTTCCTCTTTTGAATAGAAGTATGAAACAGCGTTGGTTTTTGCTATAGGGATGTTAATGATTCAATTTGAAAATATGGCGTGGATCATTTCAACTATGCATAAACTAAAGACATTGAGTACACAAACAAAACCTTGCACTTTCGCTCATTACTCGGCCAAATTATATTTATTCACTATTCACGCATGATACCCCCCTTTTAAAAAATGAGGACAGACCCCCCCCCCCCCCCCCCCACCCCCCTTGGGCCCTAAGCAAGTAATCAATTTCTTGTAAACCTCTAAGCAAGTTATAACTATTGTTGATACCATAAGCAAGTAAGCTGAGTTTTTGAGACCCTAAACGGGCCCTAAACGAGTAATTCATCTTTTTGATACCCTAAACGAGTAATTCATCAGCCTAAAATAGATACCCTATTTCCTGATTTTGGGTGATTTTGAGACCCTAAACGAGATACTCGAGTATCTCGCCTGATCGTGAAAAACCACCCTAATTACTCGTTTTGTTGGTCACGCATGATACCCCCCTTTCAATGAGGACAGACCCCCCCCCCCCCCCCCCCGGGACCGCAAGGCGGCCGCAGGGGGGCCATACGGCAACCGTGCGGCCAGACTGACGCTACAGCTACACCCATATAGAGTATAGGAGTGGTATCCATGGCTACGGCGTGTATAATTGCTTCGGCGACCGTAGAAATGAAAAAGAGTTATAACTTTTAGTTATAATTCTACGGCGACCCCTACGGCCTGTAAAATATACGGTTACGCCGTACGGGGACCCTGCGGCCACCGCAGATTTTCTGCGGCCGCCGCACGTTTCTCTCAATTTCGGGGGCGTACGGCCGCCGTACGCTCGCCGTAGAGCAAATGTGACTGTAGCATAAGGACTAAGGAGTGCATTTTCATGAAAACATACTTTTGTCGAGAGGCCACCACTTTTTGAAAATACTGTGACCGTTTATTATACCCATGTGTGTCTTCCAAGCTCCAGCCACCGTGCGACATTATGTGCAATCTTTATCGGCTGCTTCTTTGGATAGGCGAAATGAAGGCCGTCCATGCAGTGGACTACAGCTCTATGTGCAGAAATGAATAAGGAAATCAAAAGTAACATATTTCTTTACTTTGGTCGCAAATTTAAGGGCGATCATTGTGTGAAAATGGATACCTCCTTAATAATGCCCTCCACCCACAAATTCAATAGACTGACCCATAATTATGTTAATAAAAAAGACATAATACATTGTTTGCTCAGCCTCATACATGACTGAATTTCGCACCTGGTTTCTGTTCGCTAATACCCCAGTCACATTTGCTCTACGGCTAGGATACAGTGGCCGTACGCGCCCGAAATCTAGAGATACGCGCGGCGGCCGCAGAAAATCTGCGGTGGACTCAGTGTCACCGTATAGGGCGCTCGTTCGGTCGTTCCTCTATATATTTTACAGGCCGCAGGGGTCGCCGTAGGATTATAGCGCGGAGTTATAACTGTTTTCATTTCTACATTCGTCATTGCAATTATACACGCAGAGCTGTTTCACAGCAACCGTACGTTTGCCGTGCGGCTGCCCTAGGCTAGGGTCTTATGAATTACATTTGACTTTTGCAGACCCCCTATAAATTTGGTAGCCTTAAGGCGGCCCGTTGGCCTTGTGGTATGCGGCACACCCTTCGGGCAACGCAAGGCCCACGCACGGCTCCCGTACGCTCGCCGCACGTCATCCGTAAGGTTCCGGTGACAGTCTGGGCCGTGCGTGGAGCAGGTGCGGCTACCTTGAGTCTGCCTTAGTATTTGCCAAAAACCTACGGCCGCCGCAGGGACGCCGCAAGGCGACCATGCGTCATAACTTTAAAGGCCGTACGGCAGCCGCAGGTTTTCTGTATTCACAAATTCAAAATACGCCGTGCGGCTGCCCTAATATTATGTAACTGCTACAATACGTGTCCGTGTAAGTCCAGCGGCGGCCCTATAATTGCTATTGGGCGTAGTAATTTTAGACCGCACGGCTGCCGTGGCAAATGTGACAGAGGTATAAGTAAGTAATAGACCAATAAAATAATCAGCCTCTATTTTAATGGCTGTTCCACTGAAATTTCATCTGACTATATAGTACATTGACCGCCAATACTTCAAGCCCAGGCGCACTGCTTCGAATATAAGATCAGACTGAAACTCAATCTCTATTTGGATATTTGGTTGTTTAATGTTCTAATGCGACTTCGTCTGGCTTCAATGATCGCCTCTACTTGACGGTTTGGGAAATAAGTTTGGGAATAAGTTATATTCATCAACGAAAGCCCATTTTTATGTGATGCCTTCTGCATTACCATAGAGGTGCTTGATTCCAGATATAATTTAGCATGAAATTCAGCGCCATCGCATGTTCGATCGAGGACTAACTCTGTTCACACAATTTTCAATAACAGGTAAACGGATTGTATGTGTTGTGAAAGCCGTTGTTTTAACGCAATAACCAATTGAAAACCAATATCATAATAATATGTGTGGTGATTATGATGCATAGTTAAATGTGTTGAGAATAGAGTCAGAATCATTGCAATAAAATAATGAGCGAACTGTTGGTACTGTGAGCGAGATCAACACAAATTCAATTTTTGGCAGTTTACTACTAACTTGACTGTAATGATGATTATGTTTCGTTCTTTTATTCATTTCAATTCACCAATATCCTACTATAATTTTAAATAAATCATTTCCATCAGACATACAGGGTTACATTAGATTCCGATATCGGAGTTAATGCCAGAACTAACATAACTAATATACTCCCGTGAACGTCCTTTGGTGTTTACATTATTTCAAGGATATTTGGAGTTGGAGGTGTTGTGGCACGATCGGATAAGCGCTTGACTTCCGATCTCTGGACCCGAGTTCGAAACCAAATCGATGGCCTGGCATTTTATGTCATTCAGCAAGGCATTTAATCCACATTGCTGCTCTCTACCCAGGATTATAAATGGATACTTGGTCGGGTGTTAAATTAGCCTGTAGCGCTCTACATCATAGGGCAGCTTGGGCTAGTATGCTCCCCTGGGAGTTGAGATGGTGCATAAAATAATTGTGAGGGTTTGAACCGTACCTGATGACCAAGGGTAATAATGACGCTCGATAAATGATATATATTGTTATTATTGTAGTATTAACCCTAAAAAGACTTGGCTATTTTGAACCTTTAAAAAACGGGGGGGGGGGGGGGGGGGGGGGGCTAAAAGTGCCCCCCCCCCCCCCCCCCCCTAAGATCTCGGCAACCGAAACTCCAATCGAAAAATATTAAAAAAAATAGAATATGCTAATTAGAGCTAATTAATTATGCAAAAATTGTATTTTTTTTGTATTTTTTGTAGTTTTCTCGGCAATCGAAACTCCAATCGACTCCATGGTGATAGATGTCCATGAGCCATACAATATTGCATAGTTACATTTGTTGTTTTAATTATAATATGCTAATTAGAGTTAATTAATTATGCAAAAATTGCATTTGTTCGTATTTTTTGCATTTTTTAAATATTTGTTATATATTTTTCCGATGGAATAAAATATTAACCATTATTCAACCATTTGTAGCCCAAAATTAAATAATTGCAGTGATCAGAATGAAAAATAATGAAGATTTTGTCTATTCTAGGAAAAAGTCAATTTCCATAGGATTTGTACACAAATCACAAAATTTAGCGATTTTCGGGCCGACGCTCACTTACAAAAGGTCACGTAATTTTAGAACGGTACACCCGGTTGTCGCAAATTCGGTATCAAAAGTTGCGCAAGACTCTAAGGGAAAGAGTCGTGAAGTGGCACCGTAAAATATTTAAGCGTTGCGAAGTAATCGCAAAAATAGAGAAGGGGGAGGGGGCTAAATCAGCCCCCCAGTGTTTGGGTTAAAGGAATCTAGTAAAATTTTCCAAATTCAAAAATCTTACTTCGAACAATAACAGTTCTCTCAAACTGTGTTGTATTTGTATTACCAATATAATCATGGAACAGTTTGTTTTTTCCATTTTTGTTTAACATATATTTACTATTGGAGATTTTTTTATTAGGCTACCCACTGGAAAGTTATATCTGTGAACGAAGTCATTGCAATGAATTAGCGAATATCACTTTGTATTTTCATACATTACTTTGCCATATAATATCAAGCTAACGTATAATGTTAACTCGTGGACTTATCAGATCACAACAATTTACATTTTATCAACCATTCATCACTTTTTGCACGTGTCAACAGAATTACTAGATCCCTTTGCAATGAATTAATGAACGATATGCTGAGTACAAATACACATTAAGTCTGTTTTTGCTTTTGAAGTAAACGTTTTGCGATTCAAACAACAATAATTGCTAATGACAATATTTACCACATTATATGCAGGTTTAGTGTTAGACAAAACTAATTAATGTAATCTAAAATTACTTCACCGTTTCAACGGGAAAATAAATGCGACTCTAACTAACCGTGTTTTAATAACAGTAACTATACGCAGTCCACTCAGGGAGTACATACCTCCGTCAACGATCGAATTTTGATGTTTGCGTGAACTTGACCATGCCCTTTGACTTTTGACCTTGACAACTGTTTGGGTTCTCATCTAGATGAACACGAAGCTTCTACGAACAATTGGTTGAGATATCTGTGAAATTGAGCGCAGGAGACTGGTGACGAACAAACAAACAAACAAACAAACAAACAAACGGGACTGAAAACGTACATACCCTCCAACTTTGTTGTCGGAGGTTGTCGGAGGTAATGATAATATACAAGCATTTATATTGCGCAATAAATCTAGAAACACTATTCCGAGGCGCACCATACTGTACAGTATCTTATTACCCTGGCTGTAGCCGAACTGCCCGCAAGTATGGCAAGCAAAATTATCAAGCAATTTTAAGAAATATATTTTTGCTATGTACTCATACTATATATATCAGTGCTGTAGTCGAGTCCACCCTGTCCGAGTCCGAGTCCGAGTCCGAGTCCCGGACATCCGAGTCCCGAGTCCCGGACATCCGAGTCCGAGTCCGAGTCCGAGTCCGAGTCCCAATGGGAAAATCTTAAATTGCAATTCTTTTTATGTCACATCACTTCCATTATGATAAATGCCTTACAGTGAACTCTCTATAACATAAATAGTTGTCTGGTTCATTGTAAACTTCCATTTGTCAGATATATTTTAACTCTTCTTACTACAACAGTTATCTTCATAATACTGTAATAGACACCATCAAAGAAATGACAAAGAGTTATCTGCAGAAATGATTTTGGGCAATGTCAAAGGTTATTATTACAGAGTATGAGACAAATTCAATTATTGATGTCTATGCAGGATAAAAAGTTCATAAAAAAGTGTGACAGACGGGACAAGAATTTAGTTGATCTTTGTCACCCTTAAATTTCCCCAAAATACAGTGGATAAGGAACTGCTGCATATCTTTTCCTAAGGTTCACTGTCAAATGGATTAATGGGATATAACTTCTTGTGCAAACAGTCAAGTTGCTGAAAAGTAATCATTGTTGAAGTTAAGCATGAATTTCAGCAATTTTCTAATCCTTTTAAGATCACAATTTTTAGCAAAAAATATATCTGAAAATTCATGTTTTGTGCCATAAACTGTAAGTTATGAACAGATGAGCAAGATATCATCCTAAGAAGCAATGAAGAGCAATCACTGTCAAGAACCAATTGGTAAGAAAAGAAATACTGATTAATAACGTAATTCTAATTTATCATGGGGGGGGGGGGGGCGCTAAATAATTGACTGAAACTGAAGGGACTGGTGCGATACTTGAAAATTATATTTCTTGAAATTGGTGTGAATTATTCAGTCGCATGCATCTATCATGACCTGATTGAAGTTGGTTTGAAATTGAACTATGATTTTGTTTTCAGATTGGATGGTTATATACTGCAATACAGGGTGCCCCCCCCCCCCCCAAATGGAACGGGGCACTTCCCAAAATATAGTAATAAAATGATATGTCCATAGGATATGGTATCTTTTCCAATGAAAAACGATACTTTTTGTTTTAGGGCGCGCTGAGTGACACCATGTCAGGTTCCCATTCTTGTCAATTTTTACCAAGTCAGTGCCTGATAAATCGCACTTACTGCTCGTCATATCATCAAACAACCACGCCCATATTCTCAGCACACAGCTGAATGCACATTAACACTAGCGCGCGTATTGCTTGTTGTTCAATTTTAGTCGCATCATATCAGGCTTTCGTAAATTAATTCACGTTCTGGCCGTAATACTTGACCGTGTATTACGTGTTCCAAAACATAAAACGACTAATCTCAACGTCTATTTAGGCATATAATAGCTTGTTGAGGCGATGTTACGATCATTTTCCAGAATGCCACACTCAAGCGAGCAAGGTACGCCAGAACAACGGGTTTGTTTTTGCTTGCGCTGGGGTAATTTTATGAACTATAAATAAACGTGGGAAAACGGAAAAAATGCCGGTCTCGTTGCCGGTCTCGGCCCGATTTTCGCCCGAGTCACGAGTCACCATTGGTCGAGTCCGAGTCCGAGACCGAGTCTTTGTGGCTCGAGTCCGAGTCCGAGTCCCGAGAAATACGGACTCGAGACCGGTCTCGAGTCCGAGAGTCCTACAGCACTGATATATACCATACCATTTAAAGGGATAGTTAACTTTTGATATAGAGGGAACTACAATAAATACTTTTATTTGTGAGGTTAAGAAAAATTGAGTGTCAAATTTGCAAGAGAATACTATTTGATTGACAGAATAAACTTTATTTGATCAAAATTGGTTCAGAAACAGCTGAAATATCAACAAATATAACCATTTGTAATTTTTGTGGGACCCCAAGATGGCCGTTGAAAAAAAAAAGCTTACACCTTTCAAAAATGTGCAAAAGAGGGTTGGGAATAGTTGTTGATGATCTCTCTATTTAATCATTATTTTAACAAAACGTCACATGCACAATTTTAATTAAAATATGGTTGAAACCAATGCGCTTTTAGAAAGCGCCATCACGTGTTTTAACGACTCTTTTTGAAGGATAACGTGCTTTTTGGTTGGTTCTCTCTTCGCGAAGGAATGTCGGATGTACAGTCGAGATGTTTGTTTCGGGGAATATGATTCTGAATATTAATCTTGTTTCTATATTCGTTTTGCCCTCAGGTTTGCCAGATGAATAACAGAGGAGAATGGCTATTTCAAATTCGAGACGTCATGCTACCTTTAAACACATGAACATCGTCCCACCGTGGTGACGTTATGTGTTACAGCGGTACTGACTTCTTTGGTCAGTCTTCCTTGGTCAACCGAAGCATCATCAACATTTCTCGGTGGATCAATTCAGGCATGTGATTTCGATCTATCTCGACAAAAGGCCAACTGCTCTCACCGTGGTTTCACCGAGGTTCCCGTAGACCTACCTGGAAATATTAAGATCCTGTCCCTCTCCTACAACAATATAACGGCCCTATGGAACCACTCATTCAGCAGGCTCCCAGGTCTTCTTGACATCTCGCTTCAATTCAATCAGATCCAGCATATTAATTCAAGCGCGTTCGTGGGACTTCCTGATCTGCAAACGGTGAACCTGGTTAACAATCGACTGAGAGCTATCCCGAGTCACGTTTTTAGTCACAATTTCTTCCTAACCGACATCCTCTTGAGAAATAATCTGTTCGAGTCTATTCCAGATTTGGACATTGGAGGGAATATTAATTTGTCCGCAATTGACCTCGCCAACAACACCATAAGTTCTGCCACCTTCCATAAGGTTCTTCCAACGAACTGCCGACTATTAATTCTTGATTTGAGTTACAATGCTATCCGGCATATCGCAGAAGGTGACTTTAGTAGTCGAAGATCTTGTGATGAGGTAAATCAGGTGGATTTATTGGCAAATGGATTGAAATCTGTTGAGAACAAGAGCCTCGATGGCTTACCAATTGCAGGAATACGATTTGATAAGAATCCACTCTATGAGAGGGGAGTCCGAGAGGTCTTTGAAGCTGCCGCATTTGCTCCAGATCTGACTTACTTGAACATGGGAGAGACTATTTTGAAGACACTTTCGACAGACCTTTTCATTCCACTGGAAAATTCGTCTGTGACCGAATTGGGACTTACCACCAACAAAATTACAATGACTTCGTTTCCTGTCGATGTCTTTCACCATTTGCCACGAATATACTCGTTATCACTGGTCGAAAACAGCATCGAAAGTATTGCTCCGGGACCATTCCAGGGCATGGTTTCCATGGGGATACTTCATCTAGAAAGTTGCAGCATCTCCAAGATTTTCGCTCCATCTGAAGGAGAAAGGTGGAAGCCACCTCTGACATTCCTGAGTCTTGCCAACAATTTAATCTCTGAAATACCATCTAAAGCCTTCTTTGGTTTGGATAAACTTATCTACTTGACGATTATGTACAATTCAATCCAGTCCATTCACGAAGACTCGTTTGACGGACTCGAAAACCTCGAAAACCTTGTCCTCAATAACAATAACTTGTTCAATACTCTTTCGAGTTTTGTGTTTGCTCCTTTAATAAAGCTGACTAGTCTTTTCATAGGCGATTCAAAAATCAATAGCTTGGTACCAAGCAAATCATTTTCAGGTCTGACATCTCTGCGCGAATTATTCCTCCAGAATAATCCTTTAAGGCTGTCTGACATATGGGACAACAACACAGGGGTTTCTTTGTTTAAAGACCTACGCGGTCTTCGGCGACTGGACCTTAGTTCAGCGTTAATCAGTGGCGAGATACCACCGGAGTGCTTCAGCGGTCTGACCAATATCTTACAGCTGAATCTGCAAGGTATGACATCTATCCAGACGATCCATCCAGACCTTCTTCAGGACCTCGCGAATCTGGAAGTCCTCTCACTGGACGATAATAACATCCAAGACTTTCCGCCGGACTGTTCCGCAACCAGGCAAACCTGAAGACCCTATACATGAGCCGGAATCCTGTATCCAACTTGGACCCTCATCTCTTTGAGCACACGACCAAATTGTCGCAACTGACTCTTTCTGGTACGAGCGTGGAAGTCATTCCTCGAAAGACCTTCCTGCCGATTGTCCACTCAATACGGACGCTTGATGTCTCCCGCAAATCTCTATCTTGCAATTGCGATAACAAGTGGCTCCGAGAATGGTTTAAGAATGGTTCTGTGGGTGTGATCCTGACTGGAACAGTCTGCACGTACGATTCTCCGCCAGAGTTGCGAGGGAAGCCGTTCACAGACTTCGATCCCGCCCTCTTGTGTGGGCCTCGTATAGTTCTATATACTTCCATCGCTCTGATCTCAGTAACACTCATCATCTGCCTGTGCGTCCTCTAATTCAACCGATGGTGGGTCAACTACAAGTGCTTTCTTCTCAAACTCTGCATCGTTGGTTATCGGGAGGTCGTCGACGACATGGATTACAGATACGATATCAACGTCGTTTTCCACGACAATGAGGAGGAGTGGGTCGAAGAACAACTTCTGCCAAACATCAAGCGTGAGATGGGCCCTGACATTGCGATCTGCGTCGGCGACGACGATCTTCCACTAGGTATGCTACGACTGGACGCCGTTGCTGACGTCATTGACAACAGCTACAAGTCAGTCTTCGTCATCAGTCGCGCTGCGGTCACAGACGGCTGGTTCATTACAAAACTGCGGTTGGCGCTGCAGCACATCAACCACGCTCAGCGCGATGCCGTCCTTTTGGTGTTCCTCGAAGAAATTCCAGACGAAAGACTGCCCTATTTGGTCAGGTTGTTGCTGAGCGTCAATCGGCCGTACCTTCAGTGGACCGACGACGAGAGGTACCAGGAATATTTCTGGAATCAGTTCGCTAAGTGTGCGAGAATCACTACAAAGATTGATGTAACACTGCCGGTGTAGTATGAATTTGTGGCATTGTTTTCATAAGAAAATTACTCCTTTGTACTTTAATAATACCCACATTTTTATACTAGACGTATCGACAGATGGTATGGTTAAATAACAATTTTGTTTTCCTCCGATAAAGTAAAATATCATCATTAATGATCTGCAAATGTAAAGAGATGACAACGTTCGA
The DNA here is from genome assembly GCA_037951105.1 of Echinarachnius parma. NCBI lineage: Eukaryota > Metazoa > Echinodermata > Echinoidea > Clypeasteroida > Echinarachniidae > Echinarachnius > Echinarachnius parma. The sequence goes on along the minus strand of JBAMJV010011965.1, from coordinate 7,490 downwards.
AATAAGTCGTTACTCATAATGAAATTCATCTGCACATAGAAAGCACGTGAGCCATTGTTGCGCAGTGATCTTAACGTGTAGTCTTGATAACGTAGACCTTACGATTATCAAACAATCACTCACTCAGTTCACGAAGGCACGCACCCACACACACACACACACACACACACACACACACACATACACACACACACACACACACACACACACACTTTTTTTTAAAAGTAATTTTTATTCCTCCAAATTAAAACATTTACAATTGAATATACATAAACAAAATATGTCCAATGTGAACATCTTAAACAGAGAATACAACAAATTACAATTCTAATAAAAGAAAGTATAACTAATTACCTTACATAAATAAACAATTACAAATCTTACATCACATAATTATGAACTACAAACGAATACTAATAATTGGAGGTTTTTAAGCTATGATAAACAGGGGCGTCGATCCTTGGGGGGGGGGGGGGGGCAGGGGGCGGTCGCCCCCCCCTCCAATGAAAATATTGGGGGGCGAACATATCATTTCGCCCCCCCAATAATTCCGAAAATGAGGAAGAAAAAAATCAAGTGATATAATGCCAAAGAGGGGAAAGACACATATATCAATAATTAATCTTCAAAATAGCCGTTTTCTAGTTTGAAAAGGTCTGTAAATCTCTTTTTTCGTCGCGCGCTTCGCGCGCATACACTTTCTCATATTGCAAGTTTCATTTTTGTTGCGGGAACTCACATTTCGAAATGTGTTGGGCACTGTAATTTCTCAAACTCACACCTCAAACGATGTTAATTAAACCCTCATCTATACTAGCCCACCGTCACAGAAAATTAAATAATCTGAAATATATCTTTCAGTCAATTCGGTCCATATGCGCTGAACGCAAAAAATATTGGAATAATTATCATGTCCCCCCACATTTGAAAGTGGTGAAGATTGTCCCCCTCCCTTTGTCATTATGTATGTTTGGTTCCATACATATGTACTTCATAATACGTGAAATTTCTGTCTCAGGTGTGCACCAAATCGCACAATTTCACGCCCAAAAATACATTTTAGCTCCCTACTGTGGGAGGGGGACACCCCCTCCCACACCCTCCCCGCTCGGTCGCTTCGCTTCCTCGCAATGTCTCCCCTCCAGTTTTGAGAAGTTGTTGACGCCCTTGCTTAGTTTCATGGGAGCCCAATGCCCTATAGACTTATATCGATGGCTCTATAGTATACAGGATCACGTGGATCCATCTCATGCAAGGCTTAATCTTTCCCTCGCGATGCCCTTTAAAAATACGTTACAAGTATAGGTTCACTATTTTATACAATTTTAACACCCATGCTAGGAGTTGCAAATGTCTGAAATCTAAAAGCTTCCAGGGGCTCCGCCCCTGGACCCCCATTACTGTCTCCGAAATAATGTGGGTGCCCCCCAAAATCAGGTCTTCGAGCCATCAAGACACTTTCAATGAGCGCATAATAAAACTTCCGGGCATGCCAATGTGGGGCTTTTAGCTCTCTCAGTGGTCACTCTGGAAAATGTGTCAAATTTCGCCCCCCAATATCAAAAACGGATCGACGCCCCTGATGATAAAAAGAAAAAAAAACAGACAAAAAAAGAACCAACAAAAAAAAATAAAAAATAAAAAAACACCCTCTACCCCCTACCCCCCTCCCTACCCCCCCCCCCCCCCCCCCCCCCCCTGTATACTCACTCGCTCACACCTGGTCGGTAATCTGCTCAGATTCCTTTAAAAATATTTTTTTATATAATAATCAATACTTTTGAATGTGACAAGCTCACGGGAGAAATATCGTATATAAAATTTTTATTCTAAACTGCCTTACAAATTAAATCTTATTATAATTTAACTGTTTCCCATTTTTGTAAGTGTAGCCCTAATTTCCCCATTTTAATTGCTATTTTCTCTTCTTGATCCTTATAATCTAATAGGAGTTTCTGTATTTTATCAATGGTTGGTAATACACCCTCTTTTCTAAATACAAATAAAATATATTTGACCATAAAAATGATGGTATTACAAAATTTTATTCTATTTGAATTACCTGACAATCCAACAAATATATCCCTCCAATTTAAGTCCTTTATTTCATCTAACTCAAAACGTTGTATCAAATCTTGCCATGTCAATTTTACATTTAAACAAAATAAAAATAAATACGAATATGTTTCCCTTTCCCGTTTACAGTACAAACACAAGTTGTCTTCAACAAATCCAAATCTAAATAAATTATCTTAAGTGTAAATTGCCCCATGGAGTAACTTAAATTGAAACTCTCTCTGTTTCCCAATTATTAATGTTATTCACGGGCGTCGATCTGTCATTGATACCCATTGATCAGGGGGGGGATGATCCATTCATCCATCCCCCCCTGATGAATGGGTATTACGTAAGTATCGACGCCCATGATGTTATTCTTGGTCTAAAAAAACATTCATACATTTCTTTATCTATAAAATTAAAGTCATTTTGTCCATCTCTTATCTGTAAATCATATGACTTTTGCAATTCTCTAATAAAATGATCATATATTTTTCTTGATGGTACATCGTTAAAACTTAATTTTGTATCCAAAAGATATAAATTAATATTATAATTTATTAAGTCTACCTCACAAAATTGTATCAAACCTAAATCACTTTTCCAATCCCTCGGAATCGCATGATATATATAAATTATTGTAAGTAAGTTGTCACCTCTCATACCAAGGTTCAAAAAGTATGCAACGGGTTTAATAAGTCCATTATCTATAACATGGTTCAACATAACAATCCCTCGTTCAAATAATTCTTTATCAAATACCATCTTTCTTTTTTTATACACATATTCCTATTATTAAAAATAATTGGATTCATACAACCATTAAAATGCCTTAAATTATCAATCTCTTTCCAAGCTTTCAACATTTCCAAATAATAAGGTGGAATCTTCAACCTAAACTTCATCTTTTGCATTTCATAATCACATAAGAAACACAAACACACACACACACAACACAACACACACACACACACACACACACACACACACACATATGCATATGTGTATACGCACACCTAATCAATCTCTCTATTTATCCATTAAAATACATTTTAAAATATCATACATTATGCTATGAAATGTTATAACCACAATTATTAATAATGTAATCAATACCAATAGTTTTATATATCTACATTGAAGGAATTTTCATCGCAGTGCATTAATTATCATAATGAAGGTATCTATCGCCATTATAAATTATATTATTTGTCAATATTAAGTGAACATGAATTAATGATTATTTAGACAAGTGTAATAATGTAATTTTTGCTATTTGAATGTATTATGTCGTTTTTTCAATAATGTATTTATATGTCACAATTATTGTTCGCGTTTATATGAATTACATTGTTTGTTTTGATTTAATGTTTCACACGTGCAATCCAGCTTGTTTGCTGCCATACGTGTTCATAATAAATACCATGAATAACAATAATACTAATAATAATAATTAGAGAAAAAAATAATAATAACACATGCATAATATTACAAAATTGCCGCGAATACTATATAATAAACATCGGTAAATTATCGTGATATTGTTTTATATATCGCTACATAAATGAAGTGATATTCAAAGTCAATAACATAATATAACGGTAGCATGTTTCAATTTGTGTTTCCTCGTGCTACTGTACTCAAATGTTTTGAAAGAAACCTTTACCCCTATTTTGTATTGCTTTTATCAATGTAATTGGGGGCATGTACACCCCCCCCCCCCCCCCCCCCCCGTCCCGTAGCTTTGCCTCAGGTGTGGCCATTTATGATTACAAATCCAATGTATGACTAATCTCACAGTTATTCATTACTTTAGTATATCAATAATTATCCGATTGAAACAAAATGTCATGTTTACATAGCAACTTGAGCTGAACAAAGGGATACCCTAAATTTCACGACTGTGGTTTTGTAAACTACTCAGGATCTTTACGTATTATTGGTCATAGTGCTAAGCTAGGTTTTTAGGATCAATAAAGGGATCCAGTATCTTTGTTTGAATCTACCAAACTCATTCACATCTTGCATCTCACGTGGTTCTTTCATGCCTTTTTCCCCCTCTTACTTATAGAAGTTTGGAATCAGATTTGGTTATTCAAATTTCCTCTTTGTTGTATGATTTGTATTATATGATATCATATATGATTTAATTTGAAAATATCACATGGATCATTTCCACTGGTCAAAAACTGAATATAATGGGTAAGCAAAATAGCACTTTGCATTCACACTAATTCACACTCCCCAAGTTGGTAGGAAAGACTCAATTGGTTATAGGAATGTAGATTTTTTTTTTGTCTTGCCAGGCAGCTTGGGGAGACTCATCAGGGGTGCTTTTATGTCTTTTTTGTTTGTAAATTCATCATTCATTTTGTATCGTTACATTGTACCTGTTTGAAATGCCGAATAAATAATAATAATAATTATTATTATTATTCGGTTATATGTCATTCATTATACACCAACACTTTACCAATCAAACAATTCATGGAATTTTCACACATCACCCATGGCATACACAATCCAACCACTTTCAATAGCCAATTTAAATGTTTTGTCGAGAGTTGTTATGGTCAGTAATGGCTCAGTCACATTTGACACGGCGGCCGTACGGTTTAAAATTTCTACGGCCAATTACAAAAATAGGGCCGCCCTAGAATTTCTACGGTCACATGCATTAGCAGTCACATTTGCCACGGCCGCCGCACGGCGTATCTTTAATTTGTGGAGACAGATAATATGCGGCTGCCGTACGGCCTTTAAAGTGATGACGCACGGTACGTCCCTGCGGTTGCCGTAGGTTATTTGAACAAATATCAAGGCAGACGCAAGGCGCCCGCAAGGCGACCGCAAGCCCGGGGGGGGTCTGTCCTCATAGAAAGGGGGGTATCATGCGTGACCAAGGACTTGCCAAAAGCACCCTAAACGAGTATTTGCTTGGTGCAAAAAATACACCCTAAGCAAGTATGATTATCGGTAATTTGATACCCTAAGCAAGTAATCAATTTTGTGTAAACCCCTAAGCAAGTATTTTTGATACCCTAAGCAAGTAATCAATTTTTGTAAACCCCTAAGCAAGTTATAACTATTGTTGATACCCTAAGCAAGCAAGCTGAGTTTTTGAGACCCTAAACGAGTAATTCATCTTGTTGAGACCCTAAACGAGTAATTCATCAGCCTAAAAAAGATACCCTTTTCCCTGATTTAGGGTTATTTTGAGACCCTATTCGAGATACTCGAGTATCTCGCCTGATCGTGAAAAAAACCACCCTTTTTACTCGATTTCCTGGTCACGCATGATACCCCCCTTTCAATGAGGACAGACCCCCCCCCCCCCCCGGGCCCTAAGCAAGTAATCAATTTCTTGTAAACCTGTAAGCAAGTTATAACTATTGTTGATACCATAAGCAAGTAAGCTGAGTTTTTGAGACCCTAAACGGGCCCTAAACGAGTAATTCATCTTTTTGATACCCTAAACGAGTAATTCATCAGCCTAAAATAGATACCCTATTTCCTGATTTTGGGTGATTTTGAGACCCTAAACGAGATACTCGAGTATCTCGCCTGATCGTGACAAACCACCCTAATTACTCGTTTTCTTGGTCACGCATGATACCCCCCTTTCAATGAGGACAGACCCCCCCCCCCCCCCCCCCTGGGCCCTAAGCAAGTAATCAATTTCTTGTAAACCTGTAAGCAAGTTATAACTATTGTTGATACCATAAGCAAGTAAGCTGAGTTTTTGAGACCCTAAACGGGCCCTAAACGAGTAATTCATCTTTTTGATACCCTAAACGAGTAATTCATCAGCCTAAAATAGATACCCTATTTCCTGATTTTGGGTGATTTTGAGACCCTAAACGAGATACTCGAGTATCTCGCCTGATCGTGAAAAACCACCCTAATTACTCGTTTTGTTGGTCACGCATGATACCCCCCTTTCAATGAGGACAGACCCCCCCCCCCCCCCCCGGGACCGCAAGGCGGCCGCAGGGGGGCCATACGGCAACCGTGCGGCCAGACTGACGCTACAGCTACACCCATATAGAGTATAGGAGTGGTATCCATGGCTACGGCGTGTATAATTGCTTCGGCGACCGTAGAAATGAAAAAGAGTTATAACTTTTAGTTATAATTCTAAAGCGACCCCTACGGCCTGTAAAATATACGGTTACGCCGTACGGGGACCCTGCGGCCACCGCAGATTTTCTGCGGCCGCCGCACGTTTCTCTCAATTTCGGGGGCGTACGGCCGCCGTACGCTCGCCGTAGAACAAATGTGACTGTAGCATAAGGACTAAGGAGTGCATTTTCATGAAAACATACTTTTGTCGAGAGGCCACCACTTTTTGAAAATACTGTGACCGTTTATTATACCCATGTGTGTCTTCCAAGCTCCAGCCACCGTGCGACATTATGTGCAATCTTTATCGGCTGCTTCTTTGGATAGGCGAAATGAAGGCCGTCCATGCAGTGGACTACAGCTTTATGTGCAGAAATGAATAAGGAAATCAAAAGTAACATATTTCTTTACTTTGGTCGCAAATTTAAGGGCGATCATTGTGTGAAAATGGATACCTCCTTAATAATGCCCTCCACCCACAAATTCAATAGACTGACCCATAATTATGTTAATAAAAAAGACATAATACATTGTTTGCTCAGCCTCATACATGACTGAATTTCGCACCTGGTTTCTGTTCGCTAATACCCCATTTGCTCAACGGCTAGGATACAGTGGCCGTACGCGCCCGAAATCTAGAGATACGCGCGGCGGCCGCAGAAAATCTGCGGTGGACTCAGTGTCACCGTATAGGGCGCTCGTTCGGTCGTTCCTCTATATATTTTACAGGCCGCAGGGGTCGCCGTAGGATTATAGCGCGGAGTTATAACTGTTTTCATTTCTACATTCGTCATTGCAATTATACACGCAGAGCTGTTTCACAGCAACCGTACGTTTGCCGTGCGGCTGCCCTAGGATAGGGTCTTATGAATTACATTTGACTTTTGCAGACCCCCTATAAATTTGGTAGCCTTAAGGCGGCCCGTTGGCCTTGTGGTATGCGGCACACCCTTCGGGCAACGCAAGGCCCACGCACGGCTCCCGTACGCTCGCCGCACGTCATCCGTAAGGTTCCGGTGACAGTCTGGGCCGTGCGTGGAGCAGGTGCGGCTACCTTGAGTCTGCCTTAGTATTTGCCAAAAACCTACGGCCGCCGCAGGGACGCCGCAAGGCGACCATGCGTCATAACTTTAAAGGCCGTACGGCAGCCGCAGGTTTTCTGTATTCACAAATTCAAAATACGCCGTGCGGCTACCCTAATATTATGTAACTGCTACAATACGTGTCCGTGGAAGTCCAGCGGCGGCCCTATAATTGCTATTGGGCGTAGTAATTTTAGACCGCACGGCTGCCGTGGCAAATGTGACAGA
>JBAMJV010011964.1:0-18443 GCA_037951105.1 Echinarachnius parma | reverse complement strand
CAAGTTCTGTGCATCAGCACTATTCCCGTGCCCCTTTTCTATTGAACGGTCTCCGTATACTACGATTTTAAAACATGGAAATCAGAAATTAATACAAAATGAACACTTATGGTGTCCACTCCAAGCAGGTCCAGGAAATCTGACATTTTGAAGACGATATAAGCGCCTCACCGCTTTTGAAATGAAATGATCTAGATAACAATTATCTTTTGTTTTACCCCATTCAGGTCGAGATAATCAGCCATTATAAAGACAAGCTCAGTGCCTCTGCTTCCCAGCACTATGCCCATGCTCTCTGCTCCATGACCAGTTTACGTGTCTTGGAGCTGCATGACGTGGAGCTGCACGATGCCTTCTACGATATCATGGCTCGTGAGGCGCATCACTCACAGGTATTCTCACTCACTACAGTGTATCTATAGTACTGGTAATCCAGTGGGATGCGAACCGAAAACAACACTGTAAGTTCAATACGGATTTAAAACAATCTACGAAATGTGTATTTGTTATTGCCCTTCCTGTACTGCATGGTACATAAACTATTTGGTATTATTAAATACATTTACACCTTCAGACTGCACTTTTCCTGACAAAATATATCACTTTGGTGTGTTTCACTATCGTCATGCTTTGCTACGTCTAACAGTAATTTGTATTGTCACTATACGGATTACTTCGGTCAGTTTTATTCAAATTATCCTTGTATTAATTGTGTGTTGTTGATAGTTGTATTATACGTATGTAGTTTTGTTTTAATTACATTGTGTTTCTTCGTAGGGGTCCAGGGGTGGGTGGAGATTCACACGAGCCCAAACCAGTTAGCAATATAATTCTTATTTCTGAGAAGTGCAATCAGTCACATATCACGTATATCCCCCATTTTGATTATATTCGTCATGGTCATAATGGTTGCTTTTGAGAAAATAGAACACGCAATAGGGAAATTATGCGATGCGTGTGAACATAAATCGAGTGTGGTATCTTAAATCAAAATTTACACCAAACTAACGGTTTAGCTTAGACTTCCTGAATATGAGCACGTGATGGCAGAGAGCCCCTCGTATCTGCTCAGTGCGTGTGAGAATCTGTGCAATAATTAGCATTTTGTACATTTTTGAACTGTTTGTGTACAACCCTGCCGGAAAAAATACATTCATCCAAAATGCGTACACACTGTGTTTCACAGTGTGAACTAAAGTGTTGAATTCGAGCGTGTTCCCTGTGTTGTCTGCACACTGTGAAAACTCTCGAATTTATTATTGTGGACCACACTGTGAAACACATTTTGTTCACACTGTGGATGAGTGTTTTCTTTCCGACAGGGAAGGGCATGACAGTTTACCCGTTCACTGCGAGTTTCTGAAATACCCATTGACAAGTTTATACACAACCCACCCAGTCAAGGAAGACGTCACGTCACAATGACAATGACAATGACATGTCTGTATCATTTATAATAATTACTCAGTAGTTGTTTTATACAATACACGAACATATTTTACTGTGTAACCGTATTTTAACTTTGTAAGAGTTGTCATAATGGACTCAATTACTGCATTATGTAAAGTCACTTATACTCACTAAGGGATATTATTACAGATTATATGCGGAAGGCCTGGGGTTATCGAGTACACAGGTTTAGTCACCATTTGTCTCATTGTCAACAATAAACACTTTGGAGAGAGACAGTCCCTTTGGATTCCCTTATGATTATGTTTCGTATTGCGGCCAACATAATTATGAAACCCATCCAGCACAAAGCTCAAACTTGGCACCTCACCATCAAGTGACATTGCAGACTGCACCCAGTCCATGGCAGAGCTATGTAAAATTGCTATGTGGGATGGCAGACCTAATGACATTTTTTAATAATACATAATTTGGGAGATATTCATTGACATCTCCATTGTATTTCCATTTGTCAATTATTTATTGCATTAAGGTTAAAACTCTGCTGCTATCTAACAAAGACCAACTCGGCCCCTCACCTGCACGTGACCTTGCGCAGTTCACCGTGACCATGCCAGGTCTACATAACTTTTCTATTGTGTGTAACGGACTTGATGACCAGTTTTACCAGACCATGGCTGACAATGTCCCCCGCTCAAAGGTGAGACTAGGATCAGGAATTTTAGCATGTTTGTTAAGAAATCGGGTTACATGACAATTTGTTTTCATGCAATATTACATTTAAATAAACTTGAACTTTCAAGAATGTTGATACATCAGACAATATATATATTTTAAATAATAACATTTTTTCTGAGAGCATTATAATAAAGTAATCTGCGTAGCGGAGATCATCGAAGACGTTAAACGGTGATTGCTTGCGGGCGGTGGTACTAATGCAAGGTTACTTTGGATCTTTAACTGAATGATACTTTGTACTCTGGTTCACCTTTTTAATTTAGTGACGACTTTATTGGGATTTAATTTTTTCATATTAAAGATACGCCAATGGGGAACATTCATCGTGTTCAATGTGTGACAGTACTAAAACATTGTTTATATTTAGCATATCGTTGGGGAAAGGGCTTAAGAATTATATCAACGCCAAAGTTAAGTTCGTCTAAAGACTTATATAAAAAAATAAAAACATTAACACTAAAACACTAAAATCACAACTTTGGAATTTTAATCGTATGAGTGTTGAAAAGAAGCAGAGCAGCAAAAAACATTTTCTTCCTTTACACAAAGAACAATCATAAACTATATGTGAGTCCAGTCGCGTACCGATGGGGGTGGGGTTCACGTTACGTTCCCCCAATAATATTAAGGAAAACAAAATGCAACATAAGGGGATATATGGAAATATATAAGATGTGCACCCCCATTAATTGTGTGTGCCCCCCCCCCCCCCCCACCCCTCATGCCCCAATCAGTCCGACCACGCTACGCCTCTCGTTTGAGTTCATCATGTCCATTGTATGTTATTGGCAAGTTTCTTTTGGAGAGCGGACAAAGTTTAATTTTCCAATGGCTACACATGATTGTGCTGTAAAGTTTAATTATATCTTTACAAACATATACAATTATTATTCGGTCGTAGATAAATACTGTATTAATTGTGTATTGTTATATTTGTACTGTGATATGGTTATTTTATGTTAATGTATGGGGGAGGGGTTATTTTCAACCTTCGTGTGGCTTGTAAGAAGAACATTATCTTTACCACCCATGACATGCATATGTGATGGACTTGGAAAGTGATATAAGAATATGTCACCGTCAGTTAATATGACTGTATAACCGCGTTGTATAAGTTGCCGTGTAACCAGTCCATACATCACTGGCTGTTCTCCCTGAAGAGCGATTTTTATTTTGATAATGATTAAAAAGGCACACACAGCGGTATCATCCGTATGCATTATACTCTGATCCTACCGAGTGCCTATTTTCCATGTGAAGAGATTACCAAATGAGGGAGGAGTTTTTTTTTTCTGGGGGACATGTCATTGTTAATTGCTAAAGTGAAGTTATTGAACCCGTGACCTTTATATTGAAAGACGATGGCCCACACAAACATACCACGGCATGGCTCTCCCATAGTCATGACCGTATGTTTAATATTCTGTTTGTGTGTGTTTTTTTAAAGATAACATTATTCTGAAAATATTGTGAATACATTATAATTCCTAGGTGGAGAAGGTCACCTTTTGTTCGAATGAGCACCTCAGTCCCGCTGCATCCAGGAACCTGATGACTTGCCTCTTCTCCATGGCTGATCTCAACACATTGATCCTGGTTGTGAGCACATTGCACGACTCGTGTTTCTCATTGATACCTCGGCTCGCTCACCAAACAAAGGTATTTGCTGCCCTCATTATTGATTTCTGAATTGAGTTGAATTCATTATCAACGTTCATACAAAAAAACGATAACATACAAGTGTACATTAATATACGAGGGGGACAAATATGGCTCTGTTGCATTTACATTTCTTGTGTTTTCAATGGTTCAACATTTATTTTCAAATTGTTTAAATATTTAAACATTGTCTAATTTTAAAGGTAGTATAGTTAACGATAAAAGACCTTTGCATAACAATTCAGAGTTTGAGAACGATTTACATCCATATTGCACAAATATCTGATTTGGTGTTAGTACTATATTATGGTATACATTACTATTACACAGGTAAATATTGCTAAATGATTTGTAATGAAATGCATTACGTAAATAAATGCAATTGGTAGTTCTTGGAATAGATCGGCAATTAGAAGGCTCACTCGCAACCTGGGGTACGGTGTTGGTTTGGAGCAACACATATTGTGTTTGTGTTTATATAAATCAAGGTAATTGGTTGTAGATTTCATTGGTAATCTATTCAATATCGAAACGCTAGTTATGACCATGTACGAGTAATTCGTAATATAGTGTTATTCATATGCATATCAAATGCATTAATGAAGTAATGGTTGTAAACAGGTAAAGGGTGGTCACTATGGTGGTCACTATAACGCACAATTTACCGCACACAGTAGAAACCGTAATGGTTTAAGAATTACGGACATGCTTATACATGACAGTAAATTACTTCGCAAAAAAAAAAAACAGGTTAGTTTTGAGATATCATATTGCTCATTTCAGTAACAATCTGTTCGCATCATTATGTATCCCAGGTCGGATTAATTGTGTATGAAGTATGTGAAGTATGAGCCACTCACCTCCTTCACCATGTTCATGTCAACTCGTATATCCCTACCCGATGCTAATGCATCATCATGATTGGTATTATTGTGTTTTTGTTTGTGTACTTCTTACCTGAATAATGAAACAGGTAGATAATGGTGGACAAAAACAAGCAGTTCAAAATGAATCCTATTATATATATTTTTTTGTTTTACATCTCAACCCGCAAGCAAATGTAAATATTGTATCGCGTCTGTTTCCTTTATTCTACAATATATGTTCATTTGCAGTGGAAGTAGCAACGTGCCTTTAATCCCATTGCGGCACACTCTCCATGTTATACAATCATCATATGAATCTTACACAAAGTCTAAACCAGCTGAGATGTGATCATGATAATTTCTAGTTGCTAATTCCTCAACTAGTCGGATAACACATGATACCTTAATGCAGTGTATAGAATCAGCGATGACGCAGCTATAGGGAAGAACATTCCGTGCCCAACCCTCTGTTATTCCTCTTGTTCGAATACCAGGTTAAATTCATTGCATACTTTTTACTTCGGGATCATGTTTCAGCCTTTGCAGACATTCTACCCCAACGCCCCACAGACTAAATGGCAAGTTTAAAAGATATGAGATGCACACGTTTACTTCTGATTTACTTCTTGTTTTATGTTTTTATTCCATGACCCAATGAAGTAGAAAGTATAATAGTCCACCTTTATGTAAGGTGCACACTAATTGTTCATATCTACTTTAATATTGTGAAGTAGTATTCATGGTATAATTTATATACGCGAAATTGTACAGAGTTTACAGAGAAGTACATCGCAAGCAAACATTGGGGATGCAAATGTTATATAAAACATCGCTCTGAATCATCCTACGTGGGGATCTTTCATAATGTTTGGAAACCCCACTCTTCCTGCATCGCCCAATCAGCTCATATAATGTCCACAGACCTTGTCTTCATACTTGATCTTAGTCCCTGTTGCCGCCTAGATAAGGACACTGTTGAACATGCTGAGTGACTAATACTGTTGTATTCTAACTTACAATTACAATAGTATATCATCCAATTTATATCATGTACCTGTTTTCCTGTGTTCGCAGATTGAGAAGCTATGTATAACGGGACAGATACAGAGTATGGATGCATCACGTGACTTGCTGACAGTGGTTTCCGCAATGACGTCTCTCCAGACTTTATCCCTGCAGGGTCCCGGCCAAGGACTGCTTGATGATGCTTCTTCTTACTTAAAGGTACATCAGTTCAGTGATTAGATCACTCGTTTCCTATCTTGTCGCATCTGTGTATTTTGTGTACATAACGAGATGAACCGAATTGAATAATAGTATTGCATAGCTTGCCATATACCGAGGAGAGGTTGCATGTGTAGGCTACTATAGTACATGTAGTACTAGGCTACATCTACTGTTTGATTCAAATTTGTATAAGCATTCGATAAGCCTGATACGCCACGTGTAATAAAACAAACATTCATCTGGATTAAAATGTTGTTATTCACAGGGTTTGGGATTCAGAAATTGTCAAACTAAATGTAATTATTAAGTTCTAGTTATGTGGAATTGTAATAAATGCATTGATATATCATTCATAATCAGATATAGCAAAATTGAAGTTTGTTTTGAATTTACGACCCTCAGCTTATTTTCTTTTTTATATTAAAGGGTTAATGTGTGTTTACTTACATTTGTACAAGATATCCGACGCTATCCGCATAATTATTCTTAATATTGCACTATCACATGCCAGGACATGGGTTCTTGTGTACTTCGGCAAGAAACAGTAATTAACAATTGTTACTTCAAATCGTATATATAATTATAGATGTGTTTCTATATTGTTGTTTTACCAGAACTAATAATAAAGCATAAGTACACATATATTTATATTTTCTTCCAAAGGTCAATACGCTGATAATCGAAGAGGCGTCATTAACGCGCACAAACCTGCGAGATCTCCTCTCCCTCCGAACTCTTCGCTCCATCAGGTTTGCTGAGATCACGAGTCAACCTGAGGGTGGGGTCGAGGCATCGGTGGGATCACCCCACACGTCGTCCACTCAGGTGTGTACTGATAAAGGTTAATTGTTGAGAAGCAGCTGTGTAGCGCTGATGAAGTGATCATTGGGAAGGGGCACAGTAGCATGTATTTCTATATTTCTAAGTGATTTTAGTAAATTCTTGATGGAGAAGGGACATGTTTATTTTAATACGGCATACGCCTTTAGACTTATATTTGATGTTCAACTTATAACAAATGGTTCGAATCTTAATTAATTAAGGAATAACTTATTCGACAGCTGTCCAGGTATACTGGTAATGGTAAGGATTGCCATAATATTTGACGTTCTCCTATGATTTTTTTTTTCTTTTCATGTTTACATTTTTATTTTGTCATCTTTTGTTAAAAAAATCAACTTGTAAGAAACATGTAAATAGTGTGTGCCGTACAGTCAGTACAAAATGTCATATTTTGTATAGATTTTGTATATAATCACGAGCACAAAATATATGTAATAATGAGCGTTATCAAAATACAAACAAAGGTTTAAAAGCAATCAATATCACATTCAAAATTGTTTATCCTGAGAGACATAATTGTTAACAACACAGCAATTATGTGGTATCCCATTTTACCCCCAACTCTGTCTCCAGAATATCAGCACTCCTAGCCTGGTGACTGATATCAGAGTGGATGACAGGTCACTCCCTCACCTCGCCCAGCTTGGTCTCTATACACAGTGTTCACATGTCCAGAAGGTCCAGCTCGATTTCACCCGTGACGTCACGATTGATGACGTAAAGACGTTGAAGAAGTTTTCATCTGCCACCAAAGTGTATCTCACTGCATACAGGTAACATATTACAATCAAATGTTAATATCCACAGCTAACCTGTGTATTACGTGTGGGGGACACTCACTTGTGAATTTAACAATAATGTTTGCAGTATCGTTAATTTACATAATAATACTAATCATTTTGAAAATCACAGAATATCTGTTTACTTTCAGAAAAAACAACTTTCTCGTTTATTTAACATTCATGTTTGCAGTATCGGTAATATGCACACATTATACTGATCATTTTCATTGTTCACTTCTGATGTCATTTAACTTGAATTGCAACGATATAAGAAAATGTCTAGATTTACTTCGCATTTGCTACGGGAAGCGAGTGGGTTGTGTACAAAGTCTATGGAGATTTCAGAATATCGTAGTGAACGGGTTTATAAGATCGCCTTTACATAGCCTTCGAATCGATGTGATTTACAAATGCCCTACTAAAAACACTCACACTGCAACAAATACGCATTTTAATGAGGTATGCACAATGTAAGGAACGTGTTGTATGTATTTTTCATGTTAGCCTCGTTAGGATGTTAGGTCAGATTTGTTTATCATTGTCCGTTTGATACATCGATCCGCTTTCTTTCTTGAAAGTACCTCATTTATGCCTAGGTCACACATGATCCGGGCGCCGTACGTATTTTCTACGATTTTGGGAAAGTGTGATATATTGTACGATGTCTGTCGTATTTTGGAATACCAGTCACATATTCACCGGGGCCCGTACGATGACCTTTGTCTTAAAATAAAACATAAATCGCACGGTACCCGTGAACACAAACTTAGTGTCCGTACGGTTGCCTTACGGTGCTCTTACGATGACTCCACACATCAAAATCGTACGATATTCGAGAAAAAAAAGCTGCGATACCCGTGCAATGCGCTCTACGATGTGTCTACGGGCTTACGTACGATGCATTTTTTTGTAACTCCGCATGAAACAATTTGTTTACATCGTAAGGCGAGAAAAAAAGTAACGGCGACCGCACGATAGCCACGTCACCCGTGCGGGCGCCGCAAGCTTCCCGCAATATTTCACTTAAAGTGGCATCGTAAGGGCGCCGCGCCGTAGCCCAAATCGGAGCATTTTGTGACCGTAGCATATATATCAGTATGCAAAATTAGTTCGTGTTTATTTGAAAGCACCTCATTTATTATGTAGTTTTTTGTTGTTTAGTGCCATACGAAAATTTGTTATCACTATCAGTAATAATGACCCCAACCTTTATTACGATACATTGGTTTAGTTGTTTCCTCTCGTATGTCAAAATTCGTGCTTGGCGATACAACATGATTAGACAATGTCTCACGGCAATCTGTAGACGACAAGTGTCCGTTCCATACTGAATATAACTTGTCTCTCCTGTGTCTGTTAATCTACATGCAGATCACTTGGGATGTCCTACTGCGATGAATCCGTCGCACTCACATCAGAGCTGTGTATCTCTTTCATGACGTCATCCCCTAACCTGACCACGCTGGGGATCATGGACATCAGTATCGGAGATGATGAGGCGAGGGAGATACTACAGGTGGCGAGAAACCACAAAAGGCTGGACACTGTCACGTGAGTTGGAATGCTGGCAATTAGCATAAACATGATAATAATAATGCAACACTTACCCACATTAAAGGGACTTAGTAACATTGTCCAAATCCTCAAAATAAAATTTTAATTCTAGCGGTTCCCTCATACCTTGTTGTATTCGTATTAACAATAAAATCATGGAACAGGTTTCGGTTTTTCAAATTTACCTTTCGTTACAAAAATATGTACGATCGAAGTATTCAGATAAGAAAAACTCAATTGGAGTTTTGAAACCGTGTACAAAGTGAGTGCAGTGAGTTAATTAATATCACTTTGCATTTTCGCTCATTACTTGGCCATGCAATGTCCATTTGACTTGAAATTTTCACACAATACCCTGTGGACATATGAGATAACAACGATATACGTAGATTGCATCAACCATTCATCACTTTTTGTACATGTCAACAAAGTTACTAGATCCCTTTAAATCAAAAGCGGAACCATAAGTAGACATTATACGAATTTAATTACGCAATTATCAACATTTTAAAATAAAGATACCGTTTGAATTTTAATACAAAACATTAGTTGTAAGTAACTGTGTATACACGAGATAGGCCTATACGGTTTTAAAGTTATTAATTAGGAAAAGTGCAAATTATCAATTATTATTTTACTGGGGTTAGATTGTTTTGAATGTATAAAACCGGCGTTATTGTTTGGTTTTAATACTTTAATTTCACATCAATCACTGAGGGAAAACATAATTATATTTTTAATGGTTGATATTGGATGTCTTTTAAAAACATAAGATGTTTATAATTCGTTTTACTAAACCCATAATGTGTGCATCATATTAAAGGACAATATGTGCATTGAATGATCAATTCATTTTATTGTTGAATATTATCTGACAACTAGTCAAACAAAACTGTATCCATGTAATAATGTTGATAATGACATCGGTAAATACATGAAGTAGCAAAAAAATAAAAGCAACTTGTACTTATCATTATGTATCGCTTTTTGAATATACGTTGATTAATCATTATGCATTGATTCTAAAAATAAAAAAGGGTTTTAATGATATATTGTATTACCAAAGTACAACACGACCATGTTTCAACGTCCGTATCTTGTTCCCACAAACAGCCTGACACGGTGCGGCACCACTGTTGTACTCGACTCATTGTGCGAGCAAATCTCATCAACCAACCGCAAGAGGGCGACATTGAACCACGGCGAGGTGAGCATTGTCTTTCTACAGTATCATAATACATACACGTACATATGCCTTTTTTGCAAAGTTCATGGAGATGTTTCACAAAGATTTTTAGCTGAACTATTAAGGTTGGACTTAAAGTTATAAAAAGGCTTCATAGCATTGGAATTAAAACATTTTCACGATAAAATGTGCACATACTTGTAACGTTATACATTTCTTATTACAAATAATGGCTTTTCATAATCTAAAGTCCAATTTATTGAGTCTAAGTGTAACTTATGATTTGCGTGAAAAACCCCAGAGATCAGTGGCGTAGCTACAGGGAGGCATACATAGACAAACATTTCTTTAAAAAGGTGAAGGTCAAGAATTGAGTTGCCTTCACACCAAATCCGACACGATACCTTGAACGCGACTTCTACACACAAAAACATGACATGCCACACGCCGAAACAATCGATCCAGTACATGCAATCTTCGTTGAAATAAATAGGTGTCGTGTAAATGATTTGAGTCGTGTTTGGCGGGACGCTGCCTTTACAGAAGTGCGAACACCATGCGTCATTTTTTTTTTAACTGATCCATTAACTTCATATGTTGTCATTTCTATAATATTTGAGACACTTTAATCTTTGACCAATATTTGTCTAATGCAGACTTTAATCTTTGACCAATATTTGTCTAATGCAGACTTTAATCTTTGACCAATACATCTTTCATCAAAGAAAGACAAATTCATGTCAGAATTTATCACCTTCCGCTAATCATGCTCATTGACTTCAACCACAATCGAAATCATGTCAGTCATTTATATCTCCATAATGTGCAAGACATTTGAAAGATAAAAGCCTTTTTCAGTCATATGCTATAGTGTGCCAAACATCAGAGTACAATATACATGTGGATTTTCGAATTCAGTACTGTTGGTTGATTGTAACAAAGACCATATAAATCACTTTAAGCCAAAGCTTTAACTACTGTATTTAATTTTTGCTCAAGATCAATATGTAGCTCGGCCCATGTTATTTAGTTCAAAGTTTCCATGAATAACAATCAGCACTCGAAGTTATATACAGCCTCCAAAGTTAGCACAGCAGAAATGCCAGACGAAGATCAAGATGTACATGCAATTGACGCAACAATCATGTTAAGCATTTACATGTCATATAGTCTCCCCCATTCTCTCTATTCTTTATAATCCTTTGAAACACTATGCAGGATTGTACATGGTCGTTTGAGGTTTTTTTTAATTATCATTAACCTTTATGTAATAGGACTGCAAGCGTGCATTGGCTTGTAATGATTTATGCAATTTATAGCCAACGATAATCATCTTCTACATTTTAGTTCATGACTGTATTTGAGTGACTTACATACTTTGCACATTGTCTATACGCAGCTCGAAATGAATGCTAATGTTAATACGAGGGCCATGTAATGATGTTAACACTTCTTATAAAGCGTACATGACCGCTGTATGTTGTTCATATTGGTCAAAGTGTAACTCGTCCCATGTCGCTTTTTCCAATGTACCCACTACCCACGATGCATGTATTTATAGCATTCATTGTGCATGTTATGAATTACAATAAACACCTGGAATTACCTAGATTCGAGACCAGCACACCAGATAAATATCAGTATGTACATTGCACATTGTAGTTAATTTTATTTTGAAATGTATCATTAACTCTATTGTAAAATGGTAATGCCACAATACATGGGATTTGTATATTGTAAAAAATTAGTGGCCAAACATGCTACTTTCCAGTTGTATGGCTGTAACATAATAACATGAGTGACACGACATTTTTCTGTTCTGTAAATACACAGCCCAACACGGAGGATAACTGGGATGATGACAGGTTGGCGGACTCATATCTTCACATCGATCAAGAATTTTTTGACGAGCCGTTCACAGTAATGAGCATGGAGCATGGACAATGGTAGGAGAGGGAGGTCGGAACGTCACATCGCTGTTTGGGGGGGATGATCAGGGGGTTTGACCCAATGACGAGGCGGAGCATCGTCCACGAGCCGCGTAGCGGCGAGGCGATTTTTGGGGGGCTATTTTGCAAAGGGGGGGGGGGGGGGGGTTGACCCAATGACGATACGGATACTGTGTGGGTCTGGACAAAATGATGGCGTTTTTCTATGCACATCGCACTTTCACTTGGCAGCCCAAGGGGGAGGGGGGTTTAAACCCATGATCGCGTTTGTCTATGCACATCACATTTTCACTTGGCAGCCCAAGGGGGGGGGGGGGTTAAACCCTCTAACCCCCCCCCCCCCCCCCCTTCCCCGTAGATCCGCGCATGGGGGGGGGGGGGGTGGGTGTGGGAGGGGGTGTCCCCCCTCCCACTGTAGGAAGCTTTTGCATTTTGGGGCTTGAAATTGTGCAATCTGGAGCATACCTAAGGCATCAATTTCACGTTTTATAAACTTGTTTCTGAGTTACCGTGTTATAGATAAACACAATTAATGAAATCAAGTTTGCAGAAAACCAAAGGGCGGATCGCACTTCTTTTGCTTATGGAGGAATGGGTAAGGACTTTCTATAGTACGATAGTAGCCTCTTCCACAATTACATGCGCCAGTATACTTTTCTTTTTTTTTTACCCTCCCAAATATTGGGGGGGGGGGGGGGATGATAATACAGGCCATCCCCCCCACCTCAAATATTGGGGGGATATATCCCCCCCCCCCATCCCCCCCGTGATCGACGCCCCATTATCTTCACATTATGGATCAAGTATTCCTAGATTGTGAGTTCACAGTAATGAGCATGAATCATGGAGAATGGTAGGAGAGGGAGGTCGGATCGTCTCGTACCATGTCTGATCAGTGTATCTTCACATTATGAATCAAGTATTTTTAGATTATGGTTTTTATTGATTCATTTTATTTTCAACATTGACGATCTGTTCACGTGACTGTCTTTCACCACGTGATTAGTGTAAGTTGTAGTCCCACGTCATACAACTGGGATGATGTTAGGTTCGGAGAATGGGAATCAAGCAGACTTTGACGATCCGTCCACATTAAAGGGACTTAGTAACATTGTCCAAATCTTCAAAATAAAATCCGTTTACATTAATGATTGTTGACCATGAACTATGATAGGCTAGGGGTGATGATATGTCAAACGACTTGCCTGCACGACAATATTAATGCATGCTGAAATACGTTGTTAGCGTTATACTCGTCAACAAGATACCGATTTTAATCAACAACTAAAATGTTGTAATAAGTAATTATTATTTCACCAATAAACATGTTACAATTTAAAATAGCAATTTAATTATAGGAAACAACCGCGAAATATCTAGAGTGAATAAATGTATATTCGCATTCTCGTTATGTTTAATTATAACAATGATATTTCATCAGGATAATACTAAAACAAATACTTATGCTAACACATGCGGTATGAGATAATGATCTAAATGCAACAAATCTGAAAACAAATATATTGAGCGCATGATTTGCTGCAGCATGCTACGGCATGGTATGGCGTTCTTTCTAGTGCTCGCATCCTCTTTAGACGAGTAAGTATATTGCTTATTGATGTTAAAGTGATGTTAAAGTGTCAGATATTGCACAAAATTACATTTGAGACTTCAATCCTATATCAATATCATTGTAAAATACAATTGAAAGTAAAATACAATTGAAAGTAAAATACAATTGAAAGATTTGTGAAAGTTTGAAAGCTACGGCATGGTATGGTGTTCTTTCTAGTGCTCGCATCCTCTTTAGACGAGGAGTTAAATTGATTAGTAATGTTTCGCCCCCCCCCCCCCTTTACATCAGGGAACCGATACGATAACGCCCAGTACTGTGGTAATAATATGTTACTGAACTTTGTCTAAAGTTTACATACTCATGGCAGGCATGGGTAACATGCTGTGCAAACGACGTGCTTTCATATTATTCATTCAAACAGATTAAAAGTCTGCAGATTTTCGGCAAAACGTATTCAGATATCATGCTTTTAGAAATTAGCATTGAGGTATATTCATCTTGAATTTAGCGTTGTATCGCGTTAACCCATTATTATTTTCATTATACGCAGATAACTAAGTCCAATAAGGAGAACCTATATGCGTGCATATATATCTGATGTATTGTGCAATCGCCTGATGTCACACTTAATTGTGATAGATGTGATAGTGAAAATGAGTGGTAGCAAATCGAATAATTTCATGCTCAAAATGTCAACGGCTGACTAGCTCATTATGACTTTTGATTTATTTATGGGTTAGTTATTGTTCTTCTACTCGGTGTGTCGGAGATTGAGTTCATTATGCAACACCAACAATCTGTATCAGTATAGGGATCCGGTAACTGTGTTGACACGTGTAACACGTTCAAAATGGTTCAAAACCACGTTATGGCCGAATAATGAGCACACGTGCACGCTATATACAATCTCTAACTCATTGTTCTGACATTGTATACTGTTATTTTCCCCAGTGGTTAATTTTTAAAATCCGAATACTTCAGTCGTATGTAAACTGTTTAATGAAAGGGGTATACAAGAACAAATAACTAAACATGCTCCATGTTTATATACAAACTCATTAACGTATGAGACAACCACTCAAGTTCTAAGTAGGTTTTGTGGTTTTGGACACTGTTAGAATCTCCTTTAAAATATACAGGATGACCTATTATGCAGCTGCAACACAGTCAATGGCGCATAATGATGTGTCTCATTCCACTGTTTATTTAATGTATCATAATGTAGTATAATGTGCATAATGTAGTATAATGTGCAGAACATATTTATCATCCTGTTATCTTGCAAAACAATGAAACTCATCCTGTGTATCTACTGTGAATTTGGCGCGTGTGTTTTACTTTATCGTAATATAACGCACTGAGCTCATATCAGTGCGTGATATAGATGTGACTACCGTAACTTATCTTGGCTTCACCTTCACTTATATTATACATTCTTTGAACGAAACATTAATCTGCGAGCTATTATGTAACTGCATGTTAATATTGTAGTGTAATTATTTGTAATTATGTTATGTTTACATTTATTTGATTTGCGTGAACCTGTAATCTCAAATACGCATGTACTATTCCTTCGTATGGCGTGTAATGGGCCCTGCTAAAAATGCTTCTGCGTCCGAATCTGCCATTATTGCGTTTAATCCGTCCATGTATACGAACGTATACCTCAGTAGATACTGTAGGTGCAAGTGTTTATGATTGGTTGCACGTCACAGTTGACATTGAATTGAATAAGTGTATAAATATCTTGAACCACAACTTTACAGTATGCGTAATCTAAGCAAATAACGAACAACAGTAACGCTTGCGAAGATTGATCGTGTTCATATTTAATTATACAGCATGCTTGTTCAATATTATAAAAGGAACAGAGTCACATTTAAAGGAAACCAAAATGATAGCATTTCATATGTACTACTTCGTTCGCAACACCGAGAAGTTTAATTTGATATATAAATCATAAGAAATGGCCCACCGATTAGCCCACACCAATCACTCAAAGAGACAGAACAATTTTGTTTTTGCGGCGTCCCGTACGAACATGGAAGTGGCCATGTTTACATTTTCTGTGCAGTCCCCAGCAAAGATATGACGTTTTCTTGGACCTAAGCACCAAAATTACATTCATGATCATGTTAAAAGAAGAGACAATTTTGTCTTTGTAGAATCACAGGTCAAATAAAAAAGTATATATGTATAAAGAAAATATATTAACCAACGACCATTTCAGAGGGGGCAGTGTGGAAATATGACTAAATATGGTTACTTAGCCAGTATACCTATAGCTTTTTGACGGAATTGTCAGAGGCTGCCATGGTAACAATTGTGTTGGCGTAAGCAGAGACGTGCACACTGTTGTATAAGTACTTGCGGCGAGCACGTTCGATTTTCTCTAACACGCCTCCAGCTACCGATGCGTACCAAACATTCCTTTTCTTTGATTTGGGAAGGGGTGTTATACCTCTTTGCTGTACAAAACAAAGGCTTGCAGAGTGAATGAAATGTGTAGGCACGTATTTCTATGGTTACCAGGTGACCGCTTTAAGAAATGAATTTACCCCACTATTTCACCTAAACAATTGAGCTGTAGTATCAAGATTGCATTGTTCTCGGTCTAAGGCCAATTTAGTTGCTTATACAGTGATTCATATCAGAATAATAAATGATCGTAGTCTAGATTATGCTTCGCTAGGGTGGAAATAAATGCATGACTTCTTGTAACAGTATTATCGATATATATCATGATATTTCGAAGTACAACTATTGAATTAAAAGTAGCAAACATATTACAGTTTTGGAGGATTGCGAACGCGTACGCGCTCGTTGATATCATACAATTCGAATGTCGTATGAACACCCTCGTTCTGACTAGAAAATAATATACTATCATACTTCACATATAATCAGAGTAGAAACAAATAAAAGATATACTAAATAATTAGATTAAAAAAAATAAGCTATCAGCAGTGCAATGTTTTTTTTGTTCGCTCCGATTTTTCATAAAAATAAGTTATCAAACTAATAGTTAAATCGCCTTTGGCTAGACCAATAAGCGTCAGTCCATGACAACGTCACGTTTGGGCGGAAAACAAAAATCATGGCGCCGCTCAGAGCATCCATAAAGAGCCCGTGATAGCAAAATATAAACTATGCCCATTCCTCAACCGAATTCATGTTTCGGGTGATTCAGGGATATTCGAAATGTGTGAATATAGGTCTTATTACACAGATTGCTTTGTGTTATGCGTTTTGGTCCGCTTTAATGGCGTATGTCCGTTTGCTCTACAAATCAGGTATTCGTTGCATAATGCCTGAATCTATATTTCGCCATCTCTCAATTGACATATTCTTTGATCCTAATCCCAATCCGAATCTCTGAACTGACATGTAACTCTAATCCTTAATCATCATCCCGACATGCTTGACAAGGCAGCTGTAAGGTATCACTTTACGCGTAGGATACAGGAATGCAAATTTATTATGTTTTATAATCGTATTAATAAGAAAGAATAATTACTTAACACGAGTATGTATTGTTACAATTTATCATAGCAATTCGTAATCTGTTTCATTCCCCTTTCATGCAGTGTACATCAAATCATCTATTATACCTATAAATGTCTTATGTGTACATAATGTACCACGATCTTTGTTGTAGTGGTTCTTGTTATCAATGAGGTATTGTAAAGATGAACATCTGAACAAACGAGTGTCTTAACGATATATCGTTGAGCTATGATAAAGACAAGGTCATATAATATAATATTGATACTTGGTAAGATATTGTGTTTGTTAACGTGCATATAAAACATATATGTTTTGTTTTACTTTGTTTGTTAATAGATATTTAAGAGTGACTATTTCTTGATTAGTTTTAAAAAAATGTTGATGCAGAATACTGCTGTAAATTGGTAATCTACTATAATACGCCTGTTTATTAAAATGAGAGTTAATATTATATCAAGTAAATCATGTAAATGATCGATCCGAGCAGAGTCTTCTTCAGGGGCTAAAACAATTGTCATAAAATGAAACCACCCATCACTGTGTAACTGCATTGATTCGGTGTTAGTATTTTGTAATATTACTATCTAAACGATCATTTCACTTTTGTGAGTTTCTTTAATGCTGTTACTTCATATGGTGTGTTACAAGCTGTCAATACGCTTTTGCGACCGAATCTTGCATTATTTGTTCGATTTGCCCATGTCTACTTACTTTTAACTTTGTAAATATGTACATATGTGTATCATGTTCATAATTGATTGATAATTTAATTGAACTACACTTTTAATACAAATATAATAAATACAAACAGAGAGCAATTACTATAAACGCCTGTGGAGATTAATCCTGTTCATATGTAAGGACAATTATTATAAACCACCAATTGTATAGATAATATACAATTAACAAAATTATATCTTTTAGTGAGTGTCGTGGTATACCGTATGGTTTTCATTTGTTTCGTGTACAGTTTACAATTGTATTAAGAGTAATTAGTTATCACTTGAATTGTTCACATTTATCACGGCAATGTGAAATCTTTGTTATTTACCTGTCCTGTAGTGGGTATCACATGTTATATTAACCATGTATTACACATGTGTACTATTTATACCATGGCATTCATCAGTATTGGTAATTGATGAT
>JBAMJV010011963.1:17500-94816 GCA_037951105.1 Echinarachnius parma | reverse complement strand
TTTGCATGGGCTACTACTCAGGATGAAATTCCAGTTGAAATTCTAATTGGTACCCATTGAATTCAATGGATAGGCCTACCCATTGAAACCCATTTTACCCATTGAAATTCTAATTGGTACCCATTGAAACTGAATTCAGTTGGTACCCATTGGCATTGGTTTCAATGAGTACCCATTGAATTCAATTGGTACCCATTGTTTCATTTTCCATATACTTCGATTACCAATTGATTTCATTTGGTAATTTTCAATGGGTGCCCTTAATTTTCAATGGTACCAATTGATTTCAATTGGTAATATAGACAATGGGAATTTCACCTGGGTACCAGGAGGTATAAAAAGACCTTCCTACTACACAGGCTATTACTTACATGTTATCTCATTTGATAAAAGGACATATACAAATATAATGAATTTCATCGCCAATATCTGTTTATTTGACGGGGAAAAAAATGAAAACAACTCTTACTTATGCATGAATACATATCCATGGTGCGTTTTCTGTAAATATTGAAAGAGAGTTTGTTTTTGTTGAAAAATTGATTGGTTTGTTTGTTTGTTTGTTTGTTTGTTTCGTTCGTTCATTTGTTCGTTTGTTTGTTTATATGTATTTTGTTTGTTGTACTTGTGGTGGTGGTGTTGTTGGTGGTGGTGGTGGTGTTGTTGTTGTTGGTGGTGGTGGTGGTGGTGTGGTGGTGGTGGTGTGGTGGTGGTGGTGGTGGGTGGGTGGTGTGGTGGTGGTGGTGGTGGTGGTGGTGGTGGTGGTGGTGGTGGTGGTGGTGGTGGTGGTGTTGGTGTGGTGGTGGTGGTGGTGGTGGTGTGGTGGTGGTGGTGGTGGTGGTGGTGGTGGTGGTGGTGGTGGTGGTGGTGGGTGGGTGGTGATGGTGTGATGGTGGTGTGAATTTGTTATGGTGGTGGTCAAGCTGGTGGTGGTGGCCCCCGACGATGGCGTTGGTATTGACTATGATTGTTCTTGTGGTGGTGGTGGATAATGTTGAAGGCGCCAAAGTGCCTTGTTGTGGCGGAGATAATTCATCGTGGCAGTTGAAATTGTGGTAGTAAACATGCAGCAAAATTCACGCAAAAGGAGCCGTCGGGTCAGACAGTTTGATTTAGGATTTAAATTTAGGAGGATTTTCTAAGGACGCCCGCGGCTGGCACCCCCGGGGGGGGGGGTACTCAGATTATAGTCGGACGGGGGTGTGCGGCTGAGACCTCCCAAACCCATACCCACATCTAAGGGTCTTTTTGCGAAAAAATGGACCCATGCCTAAGGATTTTTTTTTTTCGCCTGCGGCGCATGTTTTGGGTGTATTTCCCGCAAATTTTGCGGTTTTAAGTTAGCGAGCGTAGCGAGCTTGAAAAATTTTGCAATTTTACATCGGCAAATCCAAAAATCCCGCATAAAAAAGGGGAAATCTGAAAAAAGGGACCCTGTCTAAGGATTTTTTTGATGAAAAGGGACCCATGTCTAAGGATCTTTCTGAAAAGGGGACCCATGTCTAAGGATCTTTCTTGAAAAAGTCACCCTTCCCAGCGGCACATCCCCGTATACCCAATATACGTGAGTACCCCCCCCCCGGGCTGGCACCCCTAAGAAGAAAGTTAAAAAGTAGCGCTGGTGTGATAATGGGCGAGTGGCGAACTTAACTCGGGTCAACACTAATCCCCGAGACTCGGAGAGTAGGCATTGTATAATGGTTGGGTGGTTCAATCAATCATATTCACGTCTTCGTCAATACCGAGAGATGCAACCAAGGTTCGAACCCGTACGTGCCAGAGGAGCAGATCTCTACACAACTCTTCACTCGGGATCGGGTCGGGATCAGACATAATGCAACATGCGGAATTAGATCGATGAATATCATTGGTGTACGGGGATTTTTTGTATTATTATTATTATTATCACTATTTTTTAAAATTGTTATATAATAAATCATGGGACTGAGGATGCTTGCCCGAAAAAAAAATTCGTTTCTGTCTTACACAAAAAACTTTTGCCCGAAAAGGGGCTGAAGTTTGCACGAATGATTATGTGATGGTTTGGCCGAATATTATGAGGCGCTGCTTTCCGAATATAGGCGTATTCAATCGTATACAATCCCGGGGGGGGGGGGGGGGGGTGGGGTGGCAGGGGCGGATCTAGCTTGTTGCTAAGGGGGGGGGGGGGTTGACCCAATGACGATGCGGATACTGTGTGGGTCTGGACACATGATGGCGTTTTTTTCTATGCACATCACATTTTCACTTGGCAGCCCAAGGGGGGGGGGGGGGGGGGTTAACCCCCTAACCCCCCCCCCCCCCGTAGATCCGCCACTGGGTGGGGCTGCAAAACTTTAGCCCCATTCCTCTAGCCCTGCACTCGCGATATGCAGAGTGGACCGCAGGGTGCGATCAGTCCCGTAACCCGTGATTTTGACATGACATGTGGACACAAGAATTGCGCTATCCATTCATTGGACACAAGTGCAATCGTTGTGTGCATTCATTCGTCCTAAAGTCCGCCGGTCAGTGAGGGTGTATTGTTGTGCCCAATCATTCTAATCTTTAGTAACGAGTGTTTTGAAAAGAGAAAGTCACTTACAATCACTTACAGCAGTCTTTGGATCAAACGGAAATTGATAAATCATCAGGAATCAATAATTTAGACTGACAGTAAAGATACGAAAGCTGTAAGGACGTTGTTTGAAAAGGGAGTATATCTGAAGTCGTTTTGCATCGAAATCCAATGATCCAATCACCAATGCCGTGTGTATCGCCAGCTGCATCAAAGCGTGACGGGTGTTTTATTTAACGAATACTTCTGTGGTCGTGCATAGGATGTGAATCTCTAAGTTTCGAGACACCCATTTACCGTCCTATCCGAGGGACGATGTAACCCGGCTGCATTGACCGCTGGTTCCGTGACTATTGTATTTGTATGAAGTGGATTCATTATCAGTAACATTTTGTACACGTTTCAGCAAATCAAGTAAGTTTCATTTTGAAGCAAACTTTTCCCGTGTAATCAAATTTGTTATTTTATTTTTGTATTTTTGTTTTGTTTTACTGTCAAAGTCTGGTAAATGTCAGGCCATCTGTTTGACCACTTTGGTTTGAGACAGCATGTACAGTATTCACCAAGAGTATTACGTCAAGTTCTTTTTAAAGCACTACAAATAAGTAGATTTCATCGTTTGTATTAGCTTGAAAAATGAAAAATGAAAAAAGCAAAGAAAATGGGATTTCACTTATATTATATTTTTTTCTGGTCAGTTTCTCTGTACATATTATGTTTGAATTAATTTGAAAAAAAGGTATTAACAAATATTGTTGATCTATTACTTCGTACAAGAATAATATCATGTTGTGCGTCAATTTGTATTTTGCAAATTTCTTCTTACAATTTGTTTCTTTTTCTGCGAGTAAGATTTTTTTGGGTGGGGGCACCTGCATTGGGGCACGATCTCCAAGCGCTACGTACCTACACCCCTACTTCTCATGAAAAACACAATTATCGATCACTTTGTAGGCATAATTGTAGGTCTGCAAGATTGCAGAAAAACTATCACTGTTACATCACGAAAGTAATTATTGGCTATTTAAGAGGTTGTAACATAACGTAAGAGAAGAAATATCTTTATCCGAACGCATTATGTCTCGGCACGTAATATCACTATAAGGGCTATATAGTCATGATAGTGAGTACCCCAAATCAATGATGCGGTCAGAATCGAACCGGACCTGGGGGGGGGGGGGGGGGGGGGGGCTAAGTATCTTGGGGTGGGGTATATTCCCTATACATGTAGTAGTGAGTCAAATTTGAATATATTTTAAAAATGTATACAAACTGCTGAAAACTGCTTATCCGCTATATAAAGGCAAACCGTAAACAAAAATGTAAGCCACGGTAGCGGAGCTTTCGAATCTAACAGACCCTTCGTCCTTCGCCCTTCGTCCTGTACTGTCCCAACTCTCTCTACCTGTTGTCAGTTCACTGCCTAGACGAATGATCTGCTAGATTCGAAAGTTCGTCCTCTTGACTTACATTTATTATTTCTATACATTTTCTCTCTCCAAGAGACAGGTGTGAGTGTCTACGTGTATGGGGGAGGGGGTGGGGGGGGGGGGGGGGCAAGTTGGTGCAAAATATTCCTATTTAAAGAATACAGTTGTATTGACACTGCTCCCCCCCCCCCCCCCCCCCCCCCCCCCCCCCCCCCCCCCCCCCCCCCACAACACACACACCGTCCCAACGTCACTACTGACCATGTGTTGACACTGATGAATAAGAGTGATATCAACGCCCTCTTTTCGATCAATTGAGCAAACATGAGTTCGAGGTGTAAAATCAATGTTGCAGTTGGGCTAGAACTGGATGTTGCAATCATCGACAAACATGAGACTGATGTAGCAAAAAACAGCCAAAGTAAGTTAAAGAAAGGACACATACAGTGAGGCTCAGTTTCTCCCTTTCTAGTCGAAGTTTGCATTCAGGCTATAATGGCATTCCAGTGGGGTGTTGTTACGTGCTCTTATTTTAGGGGTGTGTGTGGATGAGAGATGGGGGTTGGGGGCTTTCGAGGGATCGAAGCGACCGAGCCGTGGGGAGGGTGTGTGTGAGAGAAATTCAATGTGGAATATTGATATCAACATTTGAGAGTATTAAAACACATGAAATTAAAAAAATTCTACTCAATTCAATTTCAATTTCAATATTGTATTGTCCAACTTAATCATATGGAAAATTGTCTTGGGTTCACAATATTACAATTCATAAACAATTAATCAAGATATATAAAAACATCTGAAAATTTAGATTATTTCATCACCATTTTCCAAATCAGAATATAATTTCTACTATAAAGGTATAATCATCATTTACAACATAGATTCCAAATTAGTTTTCTTTGTAAACGTGCGATGTTCTATTCGAATACTTTAGGCTCTCCTTTCTCAATGTACGGTCTTATGTATATAGAGGCTCATTTATGTGAACAAATTAATACATATTCGTGATGACGCATTAACAATCGTTCAATAACGATTTAGTCCTTAAATAAAAGGATTATACGTATTTATCTAACTTAGTTCATTGACTGAAGACTTCATATAAATACCGATTTGTCTTTAAGTGTTACGGATCGTTTTATTGGATCGATTTTCTGAAACGGAGCACGATTCCACAAAACGACCGTGTCAGTATGTCAGAAAGAAGATATAAATTACCACCGATCGATAACCTGTTCTGTTCGTTTCTTTTCGAAGGTTCAGTATTTCTTGTAGTCACGTCTTATTCGTGTGTTGTCTTTTGTTTCCCGTGTGTTGCTCTTGAAATGATCGAATGGCATACGGTATTGAAGTGATCTTTTGTCAAATTCAAAGAAAATCACCTGGAGTTTTTCCATTTCTCTTGCACCTTCAGTTGTTCAGTTGTTGTTTGGCTAATGGTAACAGAATAATGAGATGGGATCAATTTTGACTGTCAAATAAAGGGGCAGCTAGATGGGCGGTAAATAATAATTTTCATATTTTCACTAGATTAACAACGTTTTTCTATGAAACTTTCACACTTCATTCAAAACAATTTCACGATGATATTGGTATAATAAGGTGATGATGATTATAGTCTCGGATATCAATTTTAGCCAAATCTTATGAAGTTATGCAAAAACGTTACTTGGGTGAGCGAATAATATATTCGTCTATACTCGTCGAAACTCGTAGAATAGTCTATGAAAACTTAATCGCAAATGCATTAGGGTTTGCTAAGATATGAGCGACCAGGCAAATAAAGAACTAATTAGGTAAACAGAACAAGAGTTTCTGACAGAAGCGTTTGTTATTTCCATTACAATGTTGTTGATTCTTTTGGAGATGAAAATAAAATAAAATGTAACAAATTAAATGAAATATCATTGTTGGTATATGATCAGATGATAACTCCTCCAACAATTTCGGATAACTAAGTAATTGAAAATATTCATGGCTTGCATAATTAATGAAAACTGACATCCCGTTTCCACTAATGATTAAATTTTGCAATTTGCCCTCCGATAATGATAACCATCGTCTTTAGTTCTTTACTGTCACGATTCGATCGATCTATTTTCTTTCATTTGTCAATTATTTTGGGCAGTCTTTAAATGCTACAGTACACATGTATGCCAAGTTTATACCGTCCTGTACTGTAACGCTTCAATATGTAGGCCAACGGTATAAACATCTGTTTTTAAATGCACCCCCTTTCTTTTGTGATAATAAGTAAAAAACACAAACAACAAGAAAATATGCACCGGTATACGCATGATACAGGACTATTAAAAACAAATTGACTTGTACCGGGAAATTAGTCCATCCATCACATGATGATGCAAGTTTGCAAAGTAAAACAAAAAAATAAAACAAAAAATAGTCAAATTACACACTGTCAGTTAAAAATAATAATGATGGAGATAATATTGGCACTACATGGTTTCAAATATCATTTGTCAAAAAGTACATGTAATTTTCCAAGTGATACTTATAGTTTTACAAATAAATTTATCAGTATTTAAACTGATTTATTTAAATAATTTTCGTTACGTAATGATTTGTTTTAATGATTTATATTATTTTTTCCTATCATCCAAATTTGTTTCGTGACCTTTATTTAGTTTTCTTCTACTTTGACCTCATTTTCTTCTAGTGACAGTTGATTAAACTTCGGGTATAAATAGGACCAGCGTCGGATAACTATGCTCTAGATATAGGACTACAGTATTTAGGTTTGGTGTTAGTTTCACTGTTTAGGAACAGATAGACCTTGCGTTCACACAACATCATTTCTTGTCCCTAATCTTGTAAAGGCAATTGGCGACTAAATGTATCATTGCGCATTCATTCGGTGACTTGACATTTTATCATTTTATCCGGCGACTGAGATTCAGAATCTCCGTTTTCAAATTTCCTTCAAGAATCAAGCTTATTTTTCTCAGGAGAAAATACCAGCCTTATGTAAACACGTTTTCTGATGAGCTATATAGACAAGACAGTGTACATATTTGTAAAATGTATTTTACATGTCTTATTTATGTACGTATCTCATGATACAAATAACAATATGAACTATAAAGAAAAATAATGCATAAAAACAGGAATAACCGATGGATAATTAAGTACATATTAAAGTGCGAAATTTTGTTGGATTGTTTGGTATTTTCAGACACGATAGAAAAATAACAACAAGATAATTATCATGTCGTATAAATTGTCGATAACCAATGTAATTTACATGTTTCAGGCCCGTTTCAGGCACACCCCAAGTCTGGCGTCCAGTGTCAATCCAAGAAACTTAACCTTCTATATTGATCTGGATTTCATGCGATTCGATCCCAAAGAAAGCAAACCATCATATTCGATTTCAGCTTTCTGCTATTTTTGTTTTGGAACTGAAGTGATTTGAGGATGTGAGTGATCATATTAAACTACAATCACTTTATTGGCGTAAAGAGTGATTAAATTCACCTATAGATTGTAACTAAATCGTCAATGCAGATTGCAGATACGGCATCCAGCTGTTGGATGTGATTGTTTATAATTAATTTCCATATAGGCTATGGGCTGTGGGCCGCTTTCCTCACACTGTATTGAGCTATATACAGTATTAAAGGCTCTACTTATTTTAGCGCCTGGCCTAGAAATTAATTACACATAATTAAAATGCATTGTGCAACAATTTGCACTAACATAGAACTTTATCGATTGTTGAGCATGCATTGCAATTTACCGTTAAGTATGCAAAACAAAAGTGTTGGCGCTATAATTATATCAGACCTAAAATTGCAATACACATTGGCCTATAGTATATGCACTGTTTGTGGCATACGGTGTGGAGAAGAACAGTCTATTATTTAAAAAAAATCCGGGGCCACCTAATGGTTCGGGCCCAAACAAAAAATGGATATGCCTCAATTTTATTTGCCCGCGACCGGGCCACCACGAATAAAGACCATTAATTTTTATTCCAGATTTAATATAGCATGCAATGTACATTTAGCATAATATTGGTGGCTAGTATTCCTATTAATTAGTTAAAATTCGGCCGATTAATAAGACTCTATAGCATGAAAGTACGGTTGTCCTATAGGGTTAGGAAAATTAAACTAACTGGTTTCTTACTGGTTGTATGGAAGATGTAGGGGAAAGGGGGAACTTATGTATTTTTTCTTTTAATGTTTCATTTTTGCCAACATATTTGCGTGTGGGTTTGGGACACGATTCTAAGAGGATTTAGGCTCAGTCCGCCGAACCATGTAATACAGCAATGTAGGGGTGTGTTACATGGGCCATTATGTATAAAAGCAGGCAGGTCATGCATCCTAGCCAAGGCCTTATTAATGTTTTGTACTGTTGCATTGAATCCTTAAAACTGAGAGTCAAGAAGTAGGCTAGATCCCGCCTCCTTGACTATGATTACGGTACCTGCTATGACGTATATAAGAGGATTGGGATTGCCCCCCCCCCCCTTTTTTTCCCTCTCCCCTTGTGTGTGTGTGTGTGTGTGTGTGTGCGTGTGTGTGCGGGGAGGTGGGATGCAATCAGCGGATTAATGCTCCCCTTATTGGTAGATTCGCCATCGTGAGAAATAAACTAATATTATTATCATAGAAACATGTAACACCTTATTTTTCGAAATATACCAGCTCTACATACTGCGTAAGCTCGTGTCGTGATCTGATCCACGATCCGAACAACAACAAGGCAATTTGTTCTCGCGACGCTCTTGCGTCAACAGTCATGGTCCTCGCGTCATTCTCTGCCAGAACAGTAACTTGTCCACTGATATGAGACTGCGTCTGGCTCCACTGTCATCAAAGAAAACACGATTTATATGACATGGTTATTTCTGACTATAATCCTTTTTTACCCCGCATTGAAAGGTCATGACTTGACTCATTGCAACTGCGAACTTGGTGGACAACCCCCCCCCCCCCTTGAAACAATCCTGGGTACGCCATTGATGGGCATAATTATTATTACGAAGGATGAACTGCATGGTTACAGGTGATTCGGAGTGCTATCTTGTTAACTCCTTGCGCATGGTGCGGCGGAATACACATTGGCTCAGTGTTTTGCAGTGCTGAATTTAGTTCAAATTGGCGATCCACAGTGTGACATCCCCGGCCATGCACGCTTGGCAAAAGCATGCTAGACGGAGTCGACGGACCACATATTGCCACCGATTATAGCTCCTTGTGAGACAGGAGCAGATTAACTCGAGAAGGAAACGGAACGCATAATTGGAAACCTTAAAAAGACGATAATGGTATTTCAATTCTGGACGACACATTTTCTGCAAATGTACGTAACTATTTTACACGTGTGTACAATGAAGTCGTGATAATATGGAATATTTCTTACTTAGCGGCTGTTGTTCGAGCTTGTATGAATATATGATCGGGAAACTCAGTGAGTTTTTATCAATGGAATCAGTAAGTCATATCTAATAGCCGGGAAAACCTTTGTAACATTAATTATGCAGTCCTCGATCGTCATGTTCGTTTCTTTATCGTCGTTATGGTGAGTGTATAGTAATTCTTCATTGAAATTAAATTCCGAGTTCATTTGAGAGATTTACATTCTTAACTAAAAACCTGTTTAAAAAGGTTGAACGTTATACTGCAAAGTAATTTACTCATGTTCCTCTTTTGTGGGCCACGCTATCTAAATTACAATACATATTTTGTAGGTATATTAGTTTTTTTTTTCGGATCGAAATTAAATACAAAGATATTCTAACAATTATCGACTACAATGCACTCATATTATGTTTTCTTTTCCGGATTGAAATTAAATTCAAAGTTATTCTAAAATGAATCGACTACAGTGCACTCATTTATTTCTGGGTCGATGTCTGGCGCTCTATTATAGCTGAACCCGGAGTTTGATATAATTAATATCTAACGATCATTTGGATAAGATATAAACTCTGTCATGTCATTATCTAGTTTTCTTAAATGTTTATTCAAAAATGTGAAATTAATTATTACATGTACTAATTGTATTTTTTCATGAAATGATTATCTTACCAAAAGAACGTAATCTATAGCTTATAGTAAAATTGCGAAAAATAAAGCTGGCGACTATATCTCTATACAACTTATTCCTTTGAAGCGTTTGATACAGATGAGAAGTGTATATTTCTTTTTAAAATAGAGGGGAAATTTTATTTTCCCCATTTTAATCATCACTCTAATCGGTGATACGGAAGTTAAAGGGGTAGTTTAGTTTTGGTAGAGAGGGCGCTGCACATCGCAATTTTTTTGTGAGGTAATGCAAAACTGAGTGTCGAATTTGAGAGAACATGCAATTTTAATGGCAGAATAAACTTTATTTGGTCAAAATCGACCCAGAAACGGCTGAAATATCAATAAATATATCTGATCTTATAATTATTTGGGGCCCAAATAATTAGATGATTTTTTGAAAAAATTAAAGAAATGCTTGCACTTTTTCAAAAATTGTCAAAAGCGTTTTTTAAATGGTTGTTGATGATCTCGCTATTTAATCATTATATCAACAAAACATCACATGCATAATTTGGGTTGAAAATGGTTGAAACCAATGCCTTTAAAAAAGGCGCCCTCTTGTGTTTTAATGGCTCTTTTTGAATGATAACAGGCGTTTTACTTGGTCGTTTGTAATTTTGTATACCTTTCGAGCATGGTGGAGTTATAACTATTAGTTTATAATGTTACTGTGCAGGTTTTGGCTACTAAAGTTCAGCCTTACCAAAACTAAACTACCCCTTTAAGCATAATGTATATAGTTTAATAATGCATCTGTTTTGTACGTCTGTATTAAGTTTTTTGTTCGTTGGCAAATACTTCTCTCTTTTTTTATGTATTTCTTATCGCTTAGAAACAGTGTATTTAGCGCTATATAAATTTTGTATATTATTATGTATTATTATTAAGTTGCCTCAATGAATCACGATGTGAAAATCTACACAATGACTTTTCAAGCACACCTAGCTAGCCCCTTTGTCCCATTTCTCTTTGTATATTCCTCCTAAAATGTCTACCGTTGTATTGCCTTTCTTGTGTGTTGTTAGATATACATATTTGTTAAAATGCAATTCATAACGATATAATATGTTTATCATTTATAATTGAGAAAGGGTGGCTCTTAGGTGCCTTCCTAATTCAAAAGCTGTCAAAAAGATTGATCTTTACTGCAGAGTAATTTACTTATGTTCCTCCTGTGGGGCACATTATTTACAATAAATAATAATAGGTATATATTTCGGTATTGGTGATAATCACTTCAACCGTACTTCGATGGTATTTAAACTTTCTTAAGTTGTGAATGTACTAGATTGTTTAAAATTTTCAACAATGATTAACTAGTAAAATTGTGTTTTTATAGAAGATCTGTAACGTATTATACGAGTGTTGGGTTTACGCTTTGCGTAGATGTTTATACTATCTCCACGCATTATCACTATGTGTTTATGCACTCACTCGACAAGGCTTCTCTTGGAAAGCGAAGAATCGCTTTCACCAAGTATATTGACAGAAACTTCAGTTCAAACATCTTAGCAAGAAGTCAGCGTTTTTGTTGAAAGGTCTAAAAGGCTTACACACTGAAGATTTTGACAGTGTTTTTCTTTCTGGCATGGTTGTTATTCTTATGTCTTCTGTTTTCGTTCATGAATTAGCCATTTTCTCCAAAACCTTTTGTTTTCCCCGCCAAAATAATAACATGAATAAATAAATAATAAATAACGATACGAATGCGTCACGATTTTTGTTGAAATGACTAAAAAGTGTACACAAAGTGAAGCCTATGTTTAATAGTTACATAATTATAAACGTTTGTCCTTGTATTCTCATAAATATCAAACCTAGTGGGTCTTATAGCTGTTTTCGTTCGTTACAGAGGTCAGTCTTTTTTGTATATCATTATTTATCAAACAAACAAACAAACAAACGCGCGGACAAATGCATTCAAGTCTTGGCGAGAAGTGACATTTTTTTTTTGAAATGACAGAAAAGTTTAAGCCCAACGCGCACAGAGCCGACTTGATCCGATCCGACTGGTTTTCAGTTAGATCAGCTCAGTATGCGATGCCTCAGGACTCTGATTGTGCCAGTCGGATGCCAGTCGGATGCCAGTTGGAAGCAAATCGGGGCCTATTCATCATGTTGAATCGGCTCCGACTGAGCGAAACCGACTCTAGCCTGACGGAAAACAAGTCGGATCGGATCGAGTCGGCTCTATGTGCGTTGGGCCTTTATACACACTGAGGATTTGGTAAATTTGTGCTCGCCTAAACTTCTTTTCTGATTCAAATGGATACCATGCATAAGGTTTCTTTAACAATTGTCACGCCTATTACAATAGTTGCGACTTAGCATATAGACAAAACATTTGTGTCAAAAAGTGATGTTGTATTGATAAATGTATATCGTTTTCATTTTAAGAATAAAAATTCCCCTAATGGCTTCTTTACAAAAATAAATAAAAATAAAATGTGTCGACCATAATGACAGTGAATGAAGCTAATGAATTAAGAACGTAATTTGACATGATTATTAAACGAGATGTAATTGGTCAATGTTGAATTGTCAATGTACAATTGAAAATTAAATTGAACAATTTTAAAAATAATAATAACTGTATTCATTCATCAAATTAACCAGTTATCACTATTAACTTGTGTATTTCGATGGCAGTCTAGAATTACATAATCACGTTTTGCTTTTGTAATTAAAAACGTATCAGACCAGTCAAGGATGTGGACAAACTGCCCTGATAAATCAGACCGATTACGATTAATTGCTAGAGTCAACTGGCGATATCTCGCGTCACATTGCATTCTCATCATTGTTTAACAAAGGCATAATATCCAGTACATAGACGAGGGGGGGGGGGGGGGGGGCAATTGCGGGAGAGACGAATAGGGAGGGTAGGGTCTCCCCATAACATACGGTGCAGGATAAATGTGAGCCACAATTTATGTATTTCCTTATTTTTTCTCGTCAAATTTGTGTATGGGGCATTAAAACCTAAGGGAAATAATACACTTGGCCTCATTAGATAGGTGACCTCTATATAGACAGGTTCGTTATGACCAGATGACTGTAATATATGCAGGGGGTCACTTTCTATGGCCGATATAGACAGGTTGGCTGCTGTAGACAGGTGACCACTAAGACAATTTTGATTGTGTTTTTCCAGGGGGAGCTATAACCCCCTCCCACCCACCCCACCCCCCCCTCCCCCAATTATAGCTACACAAATGCATCGATTGTCTATTGAATGGTAGACGCGTCAGTCAATATCGAATGAAGAAGATAAAGGGTTGTTCATATTTGCAGTCATTGCGTAATATAACAACCCCCGCCGATACCCCTGTGTCTTCTCTTTTCCCTTTTGCAACCCATCCCGTAATGACGTCATTTGAATGAAGATGAGGGTTTTTTTTCAGGGAAGGGGGGGGGGGATATTTGCCTGTTACAGTTAAACTGCAGTCAAACCTGTCTACAGAAGCCAATCTGTCCTTAGCAGCCTATCTACATGTAGCAATAATAACCAAGTGATCTCCTGCAGAGAAGAAACGATGTTATACATTTACCAGTCTCTGTATAAAGGACCTGTCTACAGTGGCCGCTTTTCTTGTTTCACTTGTGGTCGTTATATAGACAGGTTCATTGTACTTCAACTGAATCTGGTTTTCACAAAGGCGGGTATGTATACTGGGAACTAGAGATTTTGTAAAATTGAGAACTATATTAACATTTAACAAGCAATGGCATTAAGTATGTTATTGCCAGTAGATATAGAGCCGAATGCATAATTGCGGGGACATTGTATGCATGACATTAATTTAGAGCAATTGTTTATTCAAACAGACTCAGTGTAGTTCATCTGGTTGATATTTATTCACATATCCTTAAATTGGAATCTATTGACTATTCCAATTTTGTCGAAATTAATTCATGCGTTCATATATTCATGTTGGATGTGCTATTATGCACTTAATCCACGTGTGCTGTGCATTCAGATCTCTAATTAAATTATACGGTCATACAGGTAAACCGTAAATGTCAGAATAAAATCAGCATAATTCTGCTCATATCACTGATCTGTATTTGATTGTTGGAATACATTGGTATACATACACAATTATACCCACGTGCATCATAAAACCTTTACGTAGCCTAATTTGGTATGCTGTCAAACGATTGACGTCTCGCATTGTGAACATATTAAAGGGGTTTAGTAACTTTGTTGACATGTGCAAAAAGCGATGAGTGGTTGATATAATGTATATTGTTGTTATCTGATATGTCCACTGGGTGTTGTGTGAACATTTCAAGTTGAATGGACTTTATTTGGCCGAGTAATGAGCAAAAATGCAAAGTGACATTCACTAACTCATTGCACTCACTTTGTACACGGTTCTGACGATCCATTGGATAATTTGACATCTGAACATTTCAATCGTAAATATCTTTTTAACGAAAGGGAAATTTGAAGAAAAAAAAACGAAACCTGTCCCATACAATAAGTATATGAGTGAACCGCTAGAATTCCAATTGGATTTTGAGGATTTGGACAATGTTACTAAGTCACTTTAATGTTCGAATGCTGGTTAGCTAAATAATCATGTTTTCGTCGATGTTTTTTTTAAATAAATATAATTTATACATCTCATTTTTTGTCTGAAATTTTGTTAGGAAGTTCATGTTTCCCCTTGTTTGCTGTTTTTATCCTCATGATATGTGTCGATGTTCGTCTAATAACTACTTGTATAGTGTTCCTATCTCGAAACTACGCACTAAAGTGTTCATTGTTTTTTGTTTCCAATTGATAGTGTGTACTTCTCGTCATTCGCGTAATAATTGATTGATATTCTTTTGTGTTTCTCTTGTTGCTTCAGATACCAAGCCAGAAGCTAGTCTGCCGAGATGAACGGATCATATGCGCATCATCACTGACATGGGGGGATCAACAAGTTGATGTATAGCTGGGCGATGGGCACATAGTCAGAAGATGCATCGGAAGATGCCTTTGCCGAAGATAATCATCGATGACTTTTGGATTATGCTATAGTGTCGTGGAGATGATTGGACTTTTATAACGATTTCAACGGGCAAATGGAAGCTGGATGTTGCCATAGCGATTGGAATTCCAAGTAGTACTTGGAGTAGTACTACATGAAGTGATGCATTATACTGACATTACTTACCCGATTAGAATAACAGTTACCAATTTAAATCGATTCTAACATTGGGTCACGTTACTGGAACAGAAAATTAATGTGACCTTGGTTAGAACTGGGTATGACAAAGGACAAATGACATTGCATGGTGAGACCTATATTTGCATATATCAGTACTCCGTTTTGCAATTGACTGGCATTTTTTATTGTGTGTCAGTTTGTGCTCGACACACTAATGAAAATTAATCTATCAATTGTGTCGATTTTTATCAGCCACCACCAGCGACATTATTAATACTCCCCGATCACGCCATGGAGTAATTGATTTTTCGATTATCCGATCCTTCCCATGCAGAATAATGAACGACTGGTTATAATAAGAAAGAAGTATTTTTTTCTTCTCCAAAACATATTTAGTCACGAAAGAGTGAATACCACCTAGAAACGACGTTACAATCGTAACAAATATTAGAGGCACGCAACATAATAATGTACTGTACATGTACATCCTAATTTCCGTAATATGAATGTTTGCACTTAATACTTTACATCTGGGAACTTGAAGACAATGCAACATGCAATAACTATATTGGAGTCAATAATCTAGCATGAAACGGGTAAATAACGTGCCATGAGGTCCACAGCCCATAGTTGAGAATTACATGATTGTGCGGTTTCGTCGTGAGATACACATGATATAGGGGTGATATTGAGCGTATATGGGATGGAGAGCAAACCTTCGTCGTCCGCTGCCAAAGTCGCCAACGGTTCTCGAAGGCGTTCCCTCGGCAGCAGCATGACGACTAAGAACCAGCAGCGGAGGTCGGTGGAGACCGCGTGGCGGAGCCTCGATCTCGAGCGCGATCACTTCCTCAAGCTGATGTCGCTCAACGAGAAGCTACTTCGATCGCGACAGGGCAAGCGCGACGACAAGATCGCCAAGCTCCAGTCGCACCTCACGGTACCGGAGATCGTCGAAATCGAGGCGGCCAACCGACATCGCCTCAACACGACATCAAGAACGATGAGAAGTACCGTCGACATCGAGGTTGTAAATGTTGATTCGCCCGACGGTGTGGGCATTGAGCATGATGTTGATGACGAGGCAGATGGAAATAATCGACGTTCGATCGAGTCATCGTTATCAAATCTGGACCTATCGAATTCGTTTTATGGACATCAGCAACGATTACGTAGTCAGACAGCGTCGGAGACAACGACGACATCGGGGAAGCGAATGCGGGAACAGGAACAGGAAAGACAAAATGGAGATAGATTAAGGGCGAGGAGTGGAAGGGACTCATTAAGCGCGCCGAGATCGAGAGGAAAACGATTTGACATTAATTTGCCCGATGACACACACGACCACACTCTAGACCATAAACATGATAAAGCGAGGCCATTACCTCTTACCTTAACCCAAGACCTGTTATCGAGGCCGATAAAGAGTGGGCGATCCCCTAGAAAAAATGCCAACCTCGATGACATCCGAACGACGGTGAGCCTTCCTGTAATGTCATCGAGAACATTCCGAGCATCGACGTCCTCTTCGACCAGTTCGAATTCGACGTCGACGTTTTCCTGTCATGAGAAGCAAAAGAGACAGTCGGGTGAGAGGCGACG
The DNA here is from genome assembly GCA_037951105.1 of Echinarachnius parma. Classification (NCBI taxonomy): domain Eukaryota; kingdom Metazoa; phylum Echinodermata; class Echinoidea; order Clypeasteroida; family Echinarachniidae; genus Echinarachnius; species Echinarachnius parma. Next base: position 78,003 of record JBAMJV010011963.1, on the reverse strand, counting down.
GTCTCAAAGTGTGGACACTCCGATTCGTAGTCGGACTCCGATGACGCCCACGTTGTCGAGCAGCACAAACAGCGTCTCGCGATACGCAGAGGACGCCGTCAAATCCGAGCGCACGCGTTCCGACCTGCGCAACCTTATGGTAATGGAGAACGACCTCCAGTTCATGCAGCTGCAGCGTCGCAAGGAGGCCCTGATGTCCGACATCGACGTCATGGTCAAGCGCGACCGCGAGTCGGCAGAGAGGCGATGGCGGGTCCCGTCGTCGGCGACATCGAGACCGACTCAAAAGTCGCTAAGTAAGATGTCGCACGCCGAGTTGATGGAGTCGGCGTATAACGGTGGCGACATCGCCGACCTCCGGAATGAGATTCGACGTCGGAAGATGGAGCGGATGAGCGAGAGGATGAAGATGGAGATGCCGGTTGATCAGGTGAAGCGGAAGCAGGGCGAAACCGACGATGAGTACGCGGCGAGGATGGAGCAGTGGTGGCGAGACATGAGGAAAGTACGTTATTTGCGGAGGTCGTCGAGTGTCCGGCCCGATCTCTCGGACGTCGTGACGCTCGCCATGGCTCAGCAGACGAACAATAACATCTGGAGACAGAGTCTGAGGGACAATCTCTTTTAAACTTGAACGTCTGAAAATTCTGTTTTTTATTGATTTCTTGTTGTAATCATGTCTTTTGTTCTTGGCCCCGTTTTGCAGACAGATTTACAATCGATTGTAAAGTTGCAATTAATGGCATGTCAGATTATGTGACTAAATGCATACATTTTTGACTTGCAATTAATCGCAACGTTACAATCGATTGCAACTCTTTCTGCAACGGGGCCCTTGCAAGATAACATGTATGTACTCTAGATATTATGATAACAGTCATGTCCAAATGTAAACTAATAGTGAACATCTCGTTCTAAACCAACTAAGAAAGGGAGCACATGACGTCTTGGATTTTTTTTTTTAGATGAAAACGAACATTCTTTCTAAGATATTGTTTTATAACCATGATAACTGTTTATTAAATTAGTGTTTGTTGAGCTCTCTTGAGTGTTTGTTATAGCAAAATCAATCTATCCTGATTATGATAAGCCTACAATATTGACATTGAAATTCTACGAAGCAAAATATTTAAACTTGATTTCTAAATAATATTGTCCTAATAAGGAAGTCTTCAAGAAATTCTGCATTTTACTTTGTTTATATTATTTCTTAGTGTTGTCTATTCCCCGACTTTTCTTAAAAACCAACTCATTTTGCTCCCTTTTCAGTCCAACTAGTCTTCTTCAGGGGTGTCGTGGTATATTTGAAGGGCTTTCTTCCAAAAGGCGCTATATCCACTTTTTCAACTTTCGAGGAAAAAAGGTTTCTTGCCCAACTTTGTACACGTGCCTACGGGAATATGAAAATTGAACTTTCTATATTTTGATTTTGAGTGAGTAATTTGTCGTAAAATGTGGATTCCTAGATAGCTACGTAGCTTATAAATGTAGATATATCGTTAAGTCAAGTGATTTAGCGCTTTTTGGAACTGAGCTCTTCATTTGTTCGGGGTTTCATATTCCAATGCTAGGGTCGTGGGTTCGATTCTCAGCCATGGTGGCTCGTGTATGTTACAGAAAGATATACCTCTTCCGCATTATGATGCTCCATACCAGTCCTATATAGTAAAAAATGGGTAGCTGATTTGGTAAGGCAGTACCATCGATATAAAAAAAAAATACTGGATATAGCAACAGCGCCCTCTTCATGAAGCCAGCGACAGTGTGAAAAGTACACCCAATAAGCCAGTTCGTAATTAGAGCAAGGAGCCCGGAAGACGTCACAGGTCATAGGTCACTATACCACACAGAGCTAGCTCGCGCGCGCGAGCGCTAGTAAGGAAAAACGCACGACCGCGCGCGAGTATGCACACGTGTAGATTGTCAATGCATAATCCTTCTTCGCGAACGTGGAATCGACCTCGAAAACGTGACATTTACAGTGCAAGATCTGTCTGTATTTCTCCGTTTCTTGTGTGTGATTTGGCTGTTTTACAATGGCGGATGAAGATCAAGAAATATCTATCGACGAAATTAAGTTGTGGTCTGTTGCTGCGTTGAAGGACTTTCTCCGTAAAAGGAACTTGAAAGTCAGCTAATGTGCTTTCGATCGTACTAGGGTTAGGGTTTTAAACTCAACTAAATTAGTTCGTATAACTCACTGCACTTTGGCCTTATCCCTCGATGGTCTTTGAAATCTTTTGGTCAACATTTAAGCCCTTTTTCAGTTTTTTTGAGACTTTAATCGTTGTCTTGGAAAGCGTCGCGGCACCAGCTTCTCGAGTTCGCGGTCGCAACAATCGAAATAGCGGGACGTCACGAGCAGCTATGCCGTTAGCTAGCCGGTGACTTGAACGTGTGGTACGCGCGCGCTGTACCGGTTACAAAATGTTCATAAAAATTAAGTTTCTTGCAGTACGATGTGACAGAAATGATCGAATTTGTTGGAAATGTTAGCCAGATGGTGTTTTTTTTGCCCAGTTAGCACTGAAAGTGTCATGAAATTAGTATTTATGAAGAAATATCTTCATTAAGTGTCCGGTGTCATACCAGGAAGTAAATTGTCCATTGACACACACACACAGTGTCGTCTGCTAAGCCCATTTTCGATCGAGCTGTGGTTCATTCACAGAACCCGGAAGTCTAGATCGTAATTACGCGCATGCGCAGTTTGTAATTACGAACTGGCTTATACAAAAGTGCTCCATGCATTCACGCGCGTAAATCGATTTACGCGAGTGAATGGTGTATATCGATGGGCAGTACAATATTTGCATTCCCTTTGCGCCTTTGAGTACACCATTTAGTTGTATGCTCCCCGGGGAGTTTAAATTGTGCACAACTTTGCGCTAGCTTGAATTGAACCCAGTTATATAATTTTTGAATAGTCCTGACTCTATGTGAAAAAAAACGTTCTTTTTGTTATCATTAATAATAAGTTACCGTGTGCCAAAGTATCACTGTACAACTTTGGATTTGTATGGGCAGAGTTGAATTATATGGCATGGGGCGAAATTCAAAAAACTCAAACCTAAACAAATTATGCTAGTAATGAAAGGATAAGCGTTAACGATCGAGTTATTATATATCTCAAATTGCCAAGCTGCTGCCCACTCAGACAGAGCTAAGGCCCGAAATGTTACTGTTAGCACCAACTAATGTATATTAGCTTAAATATGTAAAGGAGTAATCAGCATATTATTGTAATTTTTGTATAAGGGGGACAGTAATTATTTGTATCATTACTATAGGTTTTCCCGGTCAAATTCTTTAAAACATCAGCCAAACTGACGATTCGATCATTCAAATTAGTGCTGTTCGCTATATTCATTTTCACTTTAAGAGCATTCAAACTTGTTAATAGACATATGATTTTGTACTCCTGTTTATTCAAAAAAATGTTTTTGTATCGTTCAAATTAAAACTGCACAATCGTCATTCAATTTCGCGCACGGAATGAGGAGCAAGAAATTTGTACCTCAAACAACATTCAAATTCGTTTATAGGCACCCAATTTCGCACATTAAGCCCTCAAATGTGTTTGGTATATAAATTTTCCTTTTTTTGGTATCACTTTTCAAAATTGTTCTCACCTTGTATTTATCTAAAATGCTAATTCAAAGACAAAATTATATTTCCCATAAACATGCTAATACATCATTCACATGTGAATCATCGTGATTTTCATAAGGAATATAATCTCATTAATTTCAACAATTACGAATTACGATGCACGCTTTTTACAAAAGCTCGCCTATTGACGAAATTGAATGCCCGAATTCCCACGAAAAAAATTTCAGCTCTAAATCGAATGACAATTTTAGTTAAACAACTGATGATCCCTGTCGTCAGTCAATTTCTTGCTAAATTGAATAGTCAGTTTGGCTGCTGTTTTGACGAATTTGACCTGGAAAAGCTATATTATTATTTTTATTGTTATTATTATTATTGTTATTATGATTATGATTATGATTATTATAAGTATTATTATCATTATTATTATTATTATTATTATTATTATCATTACTTTTATTATTATTATTATTATTATCATTATTATTATTATCATGATTATTATTATTATTATGATTATGATTATGATTATGATTATTGTTATGATTTATTATTAGTATTATTATTATTATTATCATCACACATGCTATAAAACAAAATCGGTTTCAAGACCACGTGAAAGCCTAGGTTTAGTACAAAGTATAATGATAATAAGGCATGATATCAATTGCTTATGTGGTAGCATATTTCAGTTTTGAAAACATTGGTTCATGAATGGACAAACAAATGATAATTATGAAAGTATCTTTCAATTATATAATTTGTTTTTGACCATCATTTATAGTATATTTTATGAAATAGTTGTTTATGTGAGATGCTTTTCTCAATAATTTAAATAAAAGCTTGAAATCTTATCTTAAGACCGTTTAATTTGTTTATTTGTAAGAAAAACGAAGACAATTGTTTGTTACCTGACGAATTAATAAAGTTGCGCAGAAAACAAATTGTACATGTTTGTACGATTTGGAAAAGGATCATGACGACGACGACGATGATGATGATGATGATGATGATGATGATGATGATGATGATGATGATGATGATGATGATGATGATGATGATGATAATAATGATGATGATGATGTTGATGATGATGATGATGATGATGATGATGATGATGATGATAATAGTGATGAAGATGGTGATGATATTGACACCATATCTGGTGATATTGATGATTTTGTGGAAATGATGATATGATGATAATGACTCTGGTGGTGGGTGTGTAATATTGCTGATACTAATAATAGTTCGGAAGTGGCAGTATCGTTGTTGATATTGACAACGATAATCAGTATTGTGGTGATGATATACGTAATTTTCTGAGAGGGGGCGCTGTTGAGTTTCCGGTAGCGCGCTTTGATTGTGGTGTAATTTATACGCATTTTTAGGCGAAAAGGGGGGTAAGAAACAATATTGGAGATGTAATGGTTATTTTGATACTCATCTAAAACGTGAAGAAAATATAAATGCTAAAGGAGCTTACTACACTTACTATTCCATAAAACTGTAAAACATAGGTATTTCATATTCTTTTGAAAATCCAGAACGTTTGAATCATGGAAATTTGTGATACAAAGATGATTATATGGATATGAGTTTAATGACAATACTTGTGGAAAATAATGCGAAAGAGGATGCGAAGTTCATTGGTAATATATTGGTTGAGTAATTCCGCCTGGGGTAGGGGGAGGAGGGGGGGGGGGGGGCGTATACATGGGTTGTCACGTTCATTTAAAAGGGAATAAAGACAGTATTATATACACAGAAGTGCATATAGAGTTGTAAGTCATGTTAGTGTTTTTTTATAACGTAATTGCATAAACGGATATAAATCCTTGGTAATATAGTGGTGAGTATCTCCGCCTGTCACGCGGAAGACCGGGTTCGATTCCCCGCCAAGGAGATTTTTTTTCGGGACTACAAAAATGACGTTTAAACATGTTCGTGATATTTTAAATTGGGAATCTGTAGAAAATAGGCAAATTAGGCACAGTTATTCTTTGATGTAGGCCCTATAAATTATTTCATGATTTGTCACCTGTATATTTGATATTAGAGAAGTTTATTTTTAAGACTATAAACCATACCCTTATTCAGTTTTACCAAAACCCCAAACACAGATTTGTTAGCATACATTTTTGTATCGTGGAAGTAAAATGAATAATAAATTATCTATGCATACTCGACAATCAGAGAGTTTGGCTATATTTGATAGATGAATAATAAAACAAATCGTTTTGAAATGTGATGAAAATAGAAATATGTTTTTAGAAAATATTAATACCCATTAATGTTTATAAATACATTGTTCTTTGCATATGGAAGAGGGTGACGGGAGGGGGTGGTGAGGTAAGTGGAGACAAATAAGAGGGATAGTACATTGGTAAATTACTATGATAACAAATATGATTGTATGTAAATTATTATAATATTTTCCTTTGGACCCCATGGAAGAACAGGACCATTTTGAAAATGGTTCTGAAATGGGCTTTCCAACCGTTTTTTGTTGCTTTATATAATATTTACTTACTTTCTTATCATTTAATCATTTTAAATGTACTTTATATGTATGTTTTTTTTATAATTTGTATGAATTTCGGAAAAACAAACAAACACACAAACAAATATTTATTCATTTATTCATTCATTCATTTATTCATTCATTCATTCATTCATCCATTCATTCAGTCAGTCAGTCATTCATTTATTCATTTATTCATGCAGGCATTCGGTCATTTATTTATTCATTCATTCATTAATGAGTTAATGTATTTATTAATTCAGTAATTAATTAACTAATTCATTCATTCATGCATCCATTTATTCTTTCAATCATTCATTCATCCATCCATCCGTCCATCCATCCAAGCATTCATTCATTCATTCATTCATTCATTCATTCATTCATTCATTCATTCATTCAGTCATTCATTTATGTATTAATTTATTCATTCATTCATTCATTCATTAGTCATTCACTCATTTTTTCATTCATTCATTCATACATTCAATTATTCTTTCATTTTAATTCATTACTCATTAATTAATTAATTCATTTATTTATTCAATAATTCATTCATTCAGGCAGTCAGTCATTTATTCAATCATTCATTCATTCATTCTTTCAGACAGTCATTCATTCATTCATTCTTTCAGACAGTCATTCATTCATTCATTCTTTCAGACAGTCATTCATTCATTCATTCATTTAATTAATTGATTAACTGATTAATACTTCATTTATTCATTCATGCATACATTAATTCATTCACTAATTCATTCATGTATTCATGGGCCGTTATTGAACTCCATTATGGATGATAATAATTCATACTTCACCCTGTCATAAGTCATAATATACACGAATCACCGCATAATATACTACAGTTATTCACAACTTCTGAGCCATAACTTCGAATACAAATTGACCTACAAAGATTCAGAATTGAGAAGAAACTTTAATGGAGCTAGAATACAGTATCAAGTATACCCTGAACCAGAATAATATTACACGATGTATTTGTTTCATCGTGCCTCTTGAAAGGATCATGGCAACAAAAACGTTTGATGTTGTCAGGTTATACTGCAAAATATTCGTCAAAATGTATTATGTACATAATAGGGGTTAAATAAAAATGATTTAGTCTTGAGACATGACTGTGAAATTATATTATTTGAACTAGATGAATACTTTTTTTGTATTGGATTCAATATTTCATCCACATCCTTTATTTGTTCTTTTAAATTTCCTACAATTTATATTTTATATATCTTAACTTGATTATAATTCCAGAACAAGTATAAAAACATATAGTATCTGGAATAACAACAGATGTACTCACATGGATCAGAAAATATCAAAGGGGTAGTTTAGTTTTGGTAGAGAGGGCGCTGCACATCACAATTTTTTTGTGAGGTAATGAAAAACTGAGTGTCAAATTTGAGAGAACATGCAATTTCAATGGCAGAATAAACTTTATTTGGTCAAAATCGACCCAGAAACGGCTGAAATATCATTAAATATATCTGATCTTATAATTATTTGGGGCCCAAATAATTAGATGATTTTTTCAAAAAATTACAAAAATGCTTGCACTTTTTCAAAAATTGTCAAAAGCGTTTTTTAAATAGTTGTTGATGATCGCTCTATTTAATCATTATTTCAATAAAACATCACATGCATAATTTGGTATGAAAAATGGTTGAAACCAATTCCTTTTTAGAAAGCGCCCTCTTGTGTTATAATGGCTCTTTTTGAATGATAACGGACTTTTTACTTAGTTGTTTGTAATTTTGTATACCTTTCGAGCATGGTAGAGTTATAACTATTAGTTTATAATGTAACTGTCCAGGTTTGGTTACTAAAGTTCAGCCTTACAAAAACTGTACTACCCCTTTAAACAGAAAGGATGCTAATGATGTTTCAGACGACAATTTGTAACAAAACGTGATGAAATATTGCAACGCAGAATATAATCAATATATAAACCGTACAGCGTATTATAATTATGACTTTATCAATCAATAAATGCAACATGAGACAAAATACCGCGTATTAAAAGTATGTCCTCTAAAGGATTAGAGGTTAAACAATTAAAGATACATAATCCAGTATATTATACGAAATCAATGTTTTATTTATTAAGTGTCTGTTATCACTAAAATAATTATATAGCAAAGAGCAAAGGTTAAGCACCACATTTCGTGTGTTATCTTTGGCACGTAAGTCAGTAGTGTATAAATAACCATTTTAGTTTATTCATATTGATAATACAATATACGTTTATATGTATGTCAACAGTGTTGTTAAAGCCTGGGATCTAGTAACTTTATTGACATGTGCAAAAACCAACAAAATGTTAGTAAAATGTGTATTTCTGTGATCGAATATGTCCACTGAGTGATGTGTAAAAATATCGTGATAAAGTGATCTTATATATGGCCGAGTATATAAACGAACATGCAAAGTGACATTTGCTTATTAATTTCCACACAATTGAAGCGCTCCAAGGGAGACTTTCGAATTCAAAATTTAAATCATAAATATCTTTACAACAAAAGGGAAATTTGAAAAAAATATAAATAAATGTATCAATTGGTAATACGAATTGGTAATTAGAACAAGGTAAGTGAAAACTGCTAAAGTATTGTCGATTTTGCCTATGTTACTAGATCCCTTTAAATCATGTTAACATTTATCATAAACTATTCAAATTGTAAGGTCTTGTCATGGGGAGATTTTCCACACTAAATAGCCACGTCATATACCCGGTCACCCCCGTAATCGTTAACAAAAGCCACATCATTCAAAATTACTGATCGTACGTGGCAAACTAACTATACTTCGCACAAAAAGTTCCGCAATCGAGGTTTGCGCATTAATAACTTTTCTATTAGGTTATTACCATTGATACATTTGGTATCATTGGAAAGCGTGAATTCTCCCATTTACATTGATATAACATTTGCTATGAGTATTTCATCATGGAATGTGCATTGCATCCAAATGTAGGGCAAAGTCAAAAGTGAAATGTTGCAAAATGCACTGATATTGTCAACAAAGGGCCTTCCTTTTGTTTGAAGATTAAAACGTGGCTTGAATGCCTATTACGTTATTACCATTCATAAATTGTGTATCATTGGAAATCGTGAATCCTCTCCTTTACATTGATATAACAATTGCTATGGATATTTTATCATGGAATGTGCATTACATCCGAATGTAGGGCAAATAAAAAAAATGAAATGTTGCAAAATGCACTGATTTTGTCAACAGTATACCTTCCTTTTGTTTGAAGATTAAACGTGGCTTGAATGCATGACCACCTCACCCCCATTCAAGCCAAGGAAGGCACTCTCTTGACAAAATAAGTGCATTTTGCAACATTTCACTTTTGACTTTGCCCTACATTTGGATGCAATGCACATTCCATGATAAGATATTCATAGCAAATTTCATACCAATGTAAAGGGGAGAATTCACGCTTTCCAATGGTACCAAATTTATGGATGGTTATAGCATAATAAAAAAGTTATTAACGCGCAAACCTCGATTGCGGAACTTTTTGTGCGAGGTATATAACAGTCATGTTGATTTGTTTAGCTTTATTTTCCCGTAAGTGCCTCGTGGAGCTATAGTAACTGTCCCGTATTGTCATAATTGTCACAATTGCCACAGCATAGCAACAGTATAGCCACGTTCAATTCCCGGGGGTCACTCCCAACATGACTGGCTACACACCCGCGTCCAAAAAAGCGTCGAAAGAGTATCTTTTTCAGCTGTACGGCGTCGTCGGATGGTTTTCAGCACTAATTAGAAAAAAACACACAAAAGAGGTACCTTTTCAAGTGCACAACTTTTCAGCTATACGGTGTCGTCGACGTTTTCATTTTAAAAAAAGGGTGGTTTTCAGCACTCATTAGAAAGAACCCACAAAAGGGAACATTTTCAGGTGCACACGTTTTAAACGTTGCGCCATTAAGGGTAGGTTTTCAAAGCATTTCGCCATTTAGGGGTGTAAACTTAAAAAGGGGCGATACGCCAAGGGTCCATTTCGGAGGTTGATGGACACGGTTGGGTAGCACTTTTGTATGAGAGTGACCCCCCCCCCCCCCGGGGGGGGGGGGGGGTGGGGTTCATTGCATTTCACGAGAATTGAATTATACGTGGAAGGAGTGACTGGATATGGGCAACTCCAGCGTCACGGACATTACAAATCAGAGAATTTTCATGACTTTCCAATGCCACTACTAATTCATACCTCTAACTAATGTCTAACTTTTATTTTTATTACAAAGCAATATCCTGGTTTAGTATGCAAAAAAAGTTTCAGAACATTTATCCAATTCGTTACTGAGTAATTCTGCAAAATGTGCGCCGTCACGGACATTACATCTTTTGGACATGACTTTTTGCATCCATATACATCTTTGCAAAAGTCTGTGAGTTCTGAGACCTCACAAAGGTGATTTAGGTATTTAATTATAGAACAGGCAATGATGAATTGAATCCAAGTTGTTTAGGGGGAAACGGGCCAGGCATATGTGATCTAGACAACAAAACATTGCGTCACGGACATTACATTTTCAGCGTCACGGACATTACACTTTTGTCCACTTTTTCTAAACTCAGAAATAACCCGCAAAAAATGCTCCATTGTGCATGAAACTTTTTTAATTGTACATTTGATATGTAATCAAACAGTTTTGAGAACAAAAATTATATTTCATTTTTTTTTCAATTAGCAAAATATTATTTTTAAATATGAATAAGTTTTTCCAAAATTATTGTCAAATTTGAAATTTGTCAACAGAATGTACAGTAAACCAGATGTTCAACTATTTAAAACAATATTATACATTTTTAATCAGGTACAATGCTGTTTTGTGCCAACAAATTGTAAAATATAAAAAAAAAGTTGTGTACATCATGGGCATAACACATGGAAAATCATGGAAAATGGACTAAAAGTATAATTTTTGCAATTTGATCATACTTATGAGATTTAACCATCTCTTTCTCCTCCCAGTAAGTTATAGTCAAGTCTTTATTGATTATTGAGACATGCATGTTCAAATTAAGCAATGAATTTAGTTTTATAAATAGTTCAGAGTATTGACTCAAAGTTCACTATCTGATTAACGATACAATTTATTAAAACTTAAACCAGGAAGGTAGTAGTGGCCCTGTTACTTGGGATTATCTTATTTCTTGGCTAAAATAAGACATTTACATAAGAAAATAATGCTTGATATTTTTTTGCTCTGCTTTTTTATACTTTTCACTGTGTATGTAATGTCCGTGACGCAGCCGTGACGTAATGTCCGTGACGACATTCTGGACAAACCATCAAATATTTTAGTAAATGCTCTTGATGTACTTTATGATATAACATTCTAGCTTTGCAAATGAATTTTGAATTAAATTGAATTAGGACTTCTGCTTCTACAAAAACTTTTATATCTAAAAGGTCACGGACATTACACATCAATGTTGTAAGAATCAAGATTTTATCCAATAACAGTTTTCAAAAAGTAAAGATGTTTACACAATTTCCTTTTCTATGATGTTAACACAAAGCATAAACAAGACATTAGAAGTAGAATTATTGTTCTGAAGTGATCCATATTTTTAAATTTTATTTCAAAAACAACGGATGCAAATTTCATCATTTTGGGGGGGTAATACATACATTTTTGTCCCAACTTCAATGGCAAAAAAAAAAAAAACTGCATTGAATTTCAAACTTTTTTCCTTTAGTCATCAAAATATGGTCCTTCCTCATTACTATCCAGTACTTAACAAGGCTGTCCCATGATTTTCATTTTTCCATCCTTGGGTAACATTTTTCGTGGAATTGCCCATATATAAACAAGGTTTCGAAGCTTTGCATGCAATTTGAATACTGTATAGAATCCCCCAGTTACAACTGATCATTTGAGGATTGTCGCAAGCAGTGCATTTGAAAATAAATAAATGTACAATAAAGAATCATGCACATCATTATTCAGTGAAGATGTTTAGGAATGTATTAAAGGGATAGTTGAGTTTTGGTATAGAGGGCGCTACATAAAATAGTTTTTTGTGAGATAACGAAAAACTGAGTGTCAAATTTGAAAGAGCATAATATTTTAATGACAGAATAAACTTTATTTGATAAAAATCGGTTCAGAAATGGCTGAAATATACATAAACATAACCATTTGTAATAAATGTGGGGCCCCACAATTATTAGAGAATTTTGAACCAGCCGTTAAAAATGTTTTTAAAATGCTTCCTCTTTTCAAAACTTTACAAAAGAAGTTTTTAAATAGTTGTTGATTATGTCTCTTTCGAATCACTGTTTCAACAAAACATCACATGCACAATATTTTATTTAAAATGGATGAAACAAATAAGTTTTGAGAGTGTGCCCTCTTGAGTTTTAACGGCTCTTTTGTTTTTTTTAATGATAACCGGCTTTTTACTTAGTCATTTGTAATTGTTTATTCCTTTCGAGCATGGTTGAGTTATAACTGTTAGTTTGTAATGTAATGGTGCAGGTTTTGGTTAATAAAATTAAGTTTGACCAAAACTGTACTCTCTTTACCAAAACTCAACTATCCCTTTAATCTGGGGATATTGTAATCCCAACAATCTTAGTACATGGTTCACTAGGTTCCCGTATAAATGGTAGTGAATGGGTTAATATAATATGTACAATACGAATGAAACATACTCATAAGAGGTTTTATCGCAAGCTGTCCTTCCACACGGCGGAATTCGACCCCTGCGCTATGGCCAGGGTCACCACCCCAGAGAGGTCTCCCGTACTCGAGCCCTGCCGGCGCAGATACCGCACCCGCTTCATCTGACGGAACACCTTCCGCATTCGTTCCCCGTACTCCTCGTCAGTCTCGTGCGCATCTCGCTTGAGCTCGTCGACGGGTGCCGCGTCGACCGCCATCCTCCGCCCCATCCTATCAATCTTCCGTCGTTGTATTTCCTTGCGGATGGCGTTGACGTCGACGCCGACGTCGTTGGCCGCGGACTCAATCAGTTCCGACTGCGTCATCTCCGCCAGCGGCACACGCCGATCGACGGTTGCCGTTTTAGGCGACTTGGATGTCGACGATTTGGTAGTCGACTCCTGACCGCGATCACGGTTCACCATCACCTCTACGTCGGACACGAAGACGTCCTTCCGACGTCCCAGCTCCGCGAGTCGGAGGTTGCATGCGGTGATCATGTGATCTCTAAACTCGGATCGTATTCGTTCCCGCTTGGCGATGTCGATGCCCCCATCATCGTTGGTAACAAGAGGAGTGGCCGAAGCTGTCCTGAACGACGTCGTGGATGATGACGGAGCTACACTCTTTGGTCGCCGTCGACCGCTAGTTCCTATCTTCCTCTCTTCGTGGCAGGAGAACGTTGAATGGGTAGTCGAAGCGGATTGAGCTCGAGACGTCGATCGCGAAACAAGGGGATGAGTTCTTTTCGAGTCTCTGACTTCATGGATTTTAGGCCATGTAGATGTGTTCTTGGAATCTGGTGAATCCGGGAATGTTACCGATGTTGATGCGGGTAGAGTGTTTCTTCTAAATCGCGAAACGGTATGCTTGGGAGAAATGATCTGTTCATCGTTTGCATTATCATGGATCGTGTTTCTCCGACCCTTTGCATCTCCTACTTTCTCAATAGGCAAGTCTGGCTTATGGGTTGCATTAACCATGTTAACCTCTGTAACTGTTTTAGAACGATTCCTAGGTTCTTGGAATGTTATCAAAGTCTGTTTAGGGAGCGAGTTTCTCCTAGTTTGTTCATTGTTTCCCTCTTTAGGAGCGGTGTTTAGCTTATGAACGCGACTTGCCTCCGCCTTTGCAGTTTCTGTGACGCGAACCAACGCTGGTCCTGAGGAAGTCGTTTTATTCTGACATTCCACCCCATTTCCATTCACATTCACATCGGGACTTGGGCGATCATGATGTGACTCTGCTGCTGCTTTCCCAGTTTCAACAGAGTTTTCTGCCCGATTCGCAGCAATAGGATCGTTATTCAGACCTTGGACAGTATTTTCCTTCGTTAATCGATAAATACTTTGCCCCCGTTGATCACGATGACTCGACGTAATTTGGTGTGTCAGAGGTTTCGCGACATTTACCATCTCTTGTTGTACCGACGATTTCTCACTCTGAAACGTCATTTTATTTCCATTGTCAGTTTTAATACCCAGCTCATGGTCGCCATTTTCATCTTGTTTTGTTGGCTGTGTCATTTTTATCGGCGTCGCAGCCGGCAGCATGGGTCTCCGATGTTGCATCCTATGCACCTTTCTTTCCGGAGCATTTGAAGACTGATCTGCGTTTGCCTCTAAATGTGTGCCGAATTCTCTGGGATTTGCTGGCGTTGGTGCAGTCTGAGATCTTGTCTGATCACCATCACCTTTCTCGTTCTTTAAACTTATCCCATAAAAAGCTTTCTCTTTGTTCGTAGGACTATCTTCGCCGGATAAATACGTTTCGATCCATTTCTGGTTCTTCGTATCTTCATGGTCCATTGCTGCAGGCATATCTCCGACATCATCGACTACCGTTTCATGACCATCTGGTGTTTCTAGGCGATGTCGCGATCCACAACGACGTCGCTGTTCGACTCCTTCGATCGCGACGATTTGGTCGACGGTGAGGTGGGACTGGAGACTGGCCTTGCGCTCTTCTCGCCGCATCTGCTGTCGTCGAACACCCCTCTCGCTAATCGACATCAGTCGTAGGTAGTGATCGCGCTGGAGTTCGATCCCGTTCAACGTCGTCTTGAGCTGGAACTCGGTCCGTGAGTTTGACGCGCGGAGGCTCTGTCCACCGACTGCGGCACGCTTGGCGCAAAGAGGAGCGGACTTGGCGCGCTCCGCTCCTCCATTTCTTTGGCTGTTCGACATCATCAAAATTTAAATCACACGATCACGTTTATAACATAAATAGCAGCATACTTCATCGACGTGTATGTGCAACTTCCAGCACTGGAATAGTTCTTGTACTATGCAGTTTGCATCACAGCTACGTGTAAGTTACAAAAAATGATAACTTGATGTTGTTAACGCGATTCATATTCGTATAGGCCTTCGTATTGTACGCCCATCACTGTACTATTACGAATCACCTGTTCATCCTTAGTATTGAGATTCCCACATATCTAATACATGATACACCGTGGACCCGTATTGCATGGGTTAATTCTGGTCTGAGCATCCAGAGCACCAATTATTAAAGGTTTCACAGTCAAAATAACCATCAAGATCGACTCGATGCATAGTATCCACCAACATGACCATTAGCCAGAGTGTATTATTTTAGAAGTCATTCCATGAAATCGCTCGAATAGGAGGTTAAGCTGATTGATATAGATACAAAATGTCAATTTGAAATTATAATGATCACGAGTATTATCAATACCGTCCAAAGTTATCATCCAGAGTTATATAAAGTTATAGTCCACGCCTTGCGTTCCCTTAATTCAGTTGAACAGTAAAACAAGAATCATTGCATTTTATCCTCATGAAGACGTATGGAAGCGGAAATACAGACGTCAAAAAAATAATGCAGGATGCCAAAATTGTCGTCAGATCGTGAACACAGCGGTCGCAAACAATGTACCTTGTAATTATTACACGTCCATTGTAATGATCTCAATCATATTCGCATCTATTTATTTACCTTATCACCATCCAAACTAACATCGTCAGACAATGTTCGCAAAGAACAAACAACGCGGATTCTTATCTTACTATCAATGTCTATAATTATCCAAATCAAGTTCATTACGCACGTTCTATGTTTATCATACCATATCAGTTTGCTATATCAGTTTAATTATGATCGTGTATTATGAACTTGGGGTTATCTCTTTATCTACCCCGTTTCTACCCCCTAAAAATAGTAATAATTCTTTCGATTTGTATAGCGTCAAAATACAGAGTATTTGTCCTTCTCGACATATAGAGCCCACGCGCTGTTAATCTGGTTCGGACGGTCGGTGGGTTAATAGGCCTTTTCTTCCGGGAGATTCCTGATATATATTAATGATATTCATGCATGTACATTATATTATAAACTTCGGATTTGTTTATTCCATGTTATCAATTCAATATCGCGGGTTGTAGTCATAAACATATTATACTACCCGGTCCCGTGTGGTCGTTTCATTGTGCTTATTATTAGCGATGAAAAGATTCGCTCTACTATTCATTCTCTTGTATCGTTCTTCAGTCAATGCAGCGTTGGTTGTATTGTTCAGTCTGACTGTATCTAAGGGATCATATAAATAAACTTGTGCCCTGTATAGGCAATAATAATTTGGTGTTTTGAAATGTGATTCATGCTAAAGGGTTTATCAATTGTAACTAGCGTTATGGAACACGTTTAAGGGGATCTGTATAGTAACATTGTTCAAATCCACACCTTGTTGTAGTCATATATCCAATAATTGTCAGCATGGTACAGGTCTTTTTCTTTCGATTTCCCTTTCGTTAGAAGAATATTTACGATTGAAGTATTCAATTTTTAAACTATACACTAGATATTCATAACTGTGTACAAAGTCAGTACAGTGAGTTAGCTAATATCACTTTGAATTTTCCATAACATCTATTTAATTAAAAATGTTAATACAAAACCCAGAGTACATATCAGATCACAAAACTACACATTATACCAATCATTCCTCACACTCTGCACAGGCCAACAAAGTTACTAGATCCCTTTAAATACGCTAAGGATTGGCTAGTTACGTCTATATAAACGCGCCTTGCGACAACCGACAAAATATTGTATTCGGTTCATATCTTATTTGTTATATTAGATCAATGTAAAAGTCTGACCAGTAGCGTGACTATGGGAGCACGTTCCACCCCCAATAATTTGAAGAAAAAAACAACAACAAAGATAAGGGGGAATATCTGCGTATACAAAATACAGAAATATATCATGTCTGCCCCAAATCATTCATGTGCCCCCACCCCCCCCCCCCCCCCCCGATCAGTCTGCCCACGCAACGCAACTGAATGGGACATTATCATACAGGAAAACAAACGGAAAAGCTCACATTATAGACTACACACACATACGCATACGCAAACAATAAACAAGGTATGGTATAGTACACAAATCAAACAAGTTATGAGTGTTCCTTTTAATTTCGTTGTTTTCTCTTTCGCGGTCATGTACATTTTGTTTTTATTGTATTAATGTAGTTTTCATTTACAGCTTGATGATCCTTTGATTTAATATCTTCCAAAGAATTCAGTACTATTCCTGTAAAAGGAAACCTTCTTCTCGTTTCAAGCCATGGTGTCTAGATTGATTCAGATCGTCGAAATATGGTATTTTAATTCAACTAGAAATTTCTATACAAAATTACGATAAAGTACTGCATTATAATCGAGTTTCGATACTTTGACAACATTATTCATGGTTTTGTATAAATTTACAACACATTTGAACAATATTGCACAATATATAACACATATACAAGACAAAAGGTAATACATACTTCAGTTTAATGAACTGACTGTTTTAACATCAAAAATACATTTAAAGTAAGCACCACACATATATTATCAACTTCATCCAGAATAATTACTACTTGTGCCCACATAACAACACCCAATTGTATAGAAAAGGCACGTTCAAATAATATCACCAATACTACAATTTGATTTACTGGTTAATTCGTTTTCTGTTAAAGGGATCTAGTAACTTTGTTGACATGTGCAAAAAGTGATGAATGGTTGATGCAATGTATATTGTTGTTATCTCATATGTCCACAGGGTATTGTGTGGAAATTTCAAGTCAAATGGACATTGTATGGCAAAGTAATGAGCGAAAATGTAAAGTGATATTCAGTAACTCACTGCACTCACTTTGTACACGGAAGAAAAACTCACCCGGTGTTTTTCTTATCTGAATACTTCAATCATACATATCTTTGTAACGAAAGGGAAATTTGAAAAACCGAAACCTGTCCCGTGATTTGATTGTTATTACGAATACAACTAGAAATTTCTATACAAAATTACGATAAAGTACTGCATTATAATCGAGTTTCGATACTTTGACAACATTATTCATGGTTTTGTATAAATTTACAACACATTTGAACAATATTGCACAATATATAACACATATACAAGACAAAAGGTAATACATACTTCAGTTTAATGAACTGACTGTTTTAACATCAAAAATACATTTAAAGTAAGCACCACACATATATTATCAACTTCATCCAGAATAATTACTACTTGTGCCCACATAACAACACCCAATTGTATAGAAAAGGCACGTTCAAATAATATCACCAATACTACAATTTGATTTACTGGTTAATTCGTTTTCTGTTAAAGGGATCTAGTAACTTTGTTGACATGTGCAAAAAGTGATGAATGGTTGATGCAATGTATATTGTTGTTATCTCATATGTCCACAGGGTATTGTGTGGAAATTTCAAGTCAAATGGACATTGTATGGCAAAGTAATGAGCGAAAATGTAAAGTGATATTCAGTAACTCACTGCACTCACTTTGTACACGGAAGAAAAACTCACCCGGTGTTTTTCTTATCTGAATACTTCAATCATACATATCTTTGTAACGAAAGGGAAATTTGAAAAACCGAAACCTGTCCCGTGATTTGATTGTTATTACGAATACAACTAGAAATTTCTATACAAAATTACGATAAAGTACTGCATTATAATCGAGTTTCGATACTTTGACAACATTATTCATGGTTTTGTATAAATTTACAACACATTTGAACAATATTGCACAATATATAACACATATACAAGACAAAAGGTAATACATACTTCAGTTTAATGAACTGACTGTTTTAACATCAAAAATACATTTAAAGTAAGCACCACACATATATTATCAACTTCATCCAGAATAATTACTACTTGTGCCCACATAACAACACCCAATTGTATAGAAAAGGCACGTTCAAATAATATCACCAATACTACAATTTGATTTACTGGTTAATTCGTTTTCTGTTAAAGGGATCTAGTAACTTTGTTGACATGTGCAAAAAGTGATGAATGGTTGATGCAATGTATATTGTTGTTATCTCATATGTCCACAGGGTATTGTGTGGAAATTTCAAGTCAAATGGACATTGTATGGCAAAGTAATGAGCGAAAATGTAAAGTGATATTCAGTAACTCACTGCACTCACTTTGTACACGGAAGAAAAACTCACCCGGTGTTTTTCTTATCTGAATACTTCAATCATACATATCTTTGTAACGAAAGGGAAATTTGAAAAACCGAAACCTGTCCCGTGATTTGATTGTTATTACGAATACAACAAGGTATAAGGGAACCGCTAGAATTAAAAATGTTTTGAGGATTTGGACAATGTTACTAAGTCCCTTTAAAAGTTCATGTTTTCAACATATTTTAAATTTAATGGATCAAGTAACTTTGTTGACAAGTGCAACAAGTTATGAGTGATTAATAAAATGTGTATTGCTGTGATCTGATATGTCCACAATGTAGTGTGTGAACATTTCACGTTAATTGGATGTTCTTTGGCCGAGAAATGAGCAAAAATGCAAAGTGATATTTTCTAACTCATTGCACTTACTTCGTACACGGCTTAAAATATCCAGTAGACAGTTTAACATCTGAACACTTCAATCGTTAATATCTTTTGAACGAAATGGGAATTAAACAAACCCGAAACCTGTCCCGAGCTTTTATTGTTAATATGATTATGACAAGTTATGAGAGAACCACTAGAGTTCCAAGTACGTTTTGAGGATTAGGACAATGATATTAAATCCCTTTATTAAAAGTAACATGAAAAATCAACGACATAGAAATACACCTGTGAAGTTACTTATCGGCAATAATATTTGTTAATGAATATTTATACACGAATTGCATGCAAAATACTGGTTGTAAAAGATTCCAGAGTTAAAACCTTAAACATTATGCCTATATGTACACTACGTAAACAGCAGTTGTGTTTCAAAAGTGCATGCTTGCTGCAACAAATTCTAGAGTTCTAGTTTACAAGTCTAAAAATGTGAACGTAAAGTATACAGAATATGTTTACTATTCACAAAGTTATATTGGCTGCAAAAGATCCTTGAGTTACAACTCTAAAATATAAACAGAAAGTGTAGAGAATATAAATGATTTTAAGAATGCAATGTTACTTGTATAACATTTTAAGTAAAACAAAAAAGTACAATATAAAGAAAAGGCTAATTGCATTCAACACAGTCACAGTAATCTGTATACAAACGGGAACGCTGCAGCATGTCTACTTATTTGCAAACTATCCTCATCAGAGGCGTAGATCTATATAGGTTTGGGGCACACCGGTGGTGCACGCCCCCCTTCCCCTCATACCCCAAAATTTGACAAAAACATTAAGAAACATAAGCCTATAAAGGGAGAATCCGTGTACAATAATTGAAGACATACATATTCGGGTGTGCCCCCAATCATTCGTGCATGTATCCAATCAGTCCGACCACGCTTAGTCCGAACAATCAGCCAATGTTTCGAGGGTTCTTTCACGATTTTCAACTATTTACCCACTCTACATAGGTGGATAGTATGACGTCATAATATTATAGGAGAATCCATACCGAGTTGGATTTTGCTGACAAGACCACGCTACGCCACGGATCTTCATGATCTTTTAACCGTCCGAGAATTACGTGGTCGTCTCTAGCCATATTATAATACTATTTAGATCTATGATTTGTTCATAAATGCGCGAAATAAACGCGAATAGTGTTGAGTGATTTGTAGAGATACGTGACTTCTTTCTTAGTTTTTACCTTAGTTGTTATCTCGTATACATGAAATGCGCACATGATTGTGAAGATCTGGCAGAGGCCATCGACGCATCCCTCAACTTTGGCAGAAAGTTGTGTGATGATACGAAATTATGATGATGAATTGGGGATTAATCAAGCTTTTCATATGGTATGTGCTTAAAGAGGTAGACCAAGTGTAGTCTTTCTATACGTACATTGAAACTCAAAAGGTTAAATTAGCACAACACTTCATACAATAATCAATTACTGTTATTAGCGGTGTCACTCAATAAACCAGTGGTATAATTGGTCTCAGATACCTCCGCTCGCACTATATCTAATGAGTGGTCTCGGTCGCGCCCCCACCCCAAACCCGTCACAGATTCCCCCAGGTGCCCTCCCCCCAGGAAAATTCCTAACTATGTCATATTCGAGCCACTAGTGAAATTATGGATTCCTCGGTGACAGAAAAAGCACTATGTTCTTCGGGTCTACGACCCTCAGAACATAGTGCTTTTCCTGTCACCTCGGAATCCATAATTTCAACTAGAGGCTCTCAGTGCATGGTATATTTGTTTACTATACCGCGGCGGTCATCGCTTTTTTCCCCGAAAGAGAAGACTTGACGAGTTCCATGATGAACACGAGTAGCTCGATGACGGAGACGAAGGACATGCCGATGTAGAGACCCATCAGGCCACCGACACCGCCAAACAGTCCCTCCACCTGTAACCGCAAAAAAAAAAAACAGACGACAAAGATAAGTGTTACAATTTTAAAAGTTCAATTATATAAAATTAATTCTTCATAAAATAAAAGTGAGTTACTGTTAAGGGCCCAGTCACACCACTAAACCGAAGCCAGACCGACGCAAAACTGATGAAGTCCGGGTCGTCCGGGATGATGTCGACTTGGTGGCGGCGGCCGAATATATTTGGGGGAACAAGATAAATAATTATTTAGTCTTGCGTCGGGTCGGTATTCCGCGCCTTCATATCTTATCGTGCTGATAAAAGTCATTTTATTTTCACAATCTTTTATAAATGGTTATATTCAATTGTAATTAAGTTATAATATATAATTAGTTCATACATAGAGAAACTGACCAGAAATATAATATGTATGAAAAATAGCAAATAAAATGGGATTCCAACGCGATTCCGACCCGAGACCTCCGGATTGCTAGACCGGTGCTCTTACCGACTGAGCTATAGAAAACCCTAGTAAAGTGTTCGTCCCTGAAACCCCTTAATTTTCTTTGCTCGTGTGGTCAGAAGCTATGTGTAAATTATAATATAATGTATTGTTAAACCTTCATCAAATCACACAGATGATGACAATTGGATGACTGAAAAGTTACCACCACGCAAAAATAATATTCTTATAAATGGAAGGTAACATTTTTAGTAGTCCATTCCACCAACAAGTTCAGAAATTATATAATTGGAAAACGTATCACCATTCTGAAGCTTGTGTGGGTCTACAAACAAAGACTACTTTTGTCGAGGACGAACACATCGTCCGTGATTATATTATACATATATTGACTGTCTAGAGGGGCAATATAACATTTGAGATCCTCGAGGGAAGTTATATTTTTGTCGAGGGACATTATATTTTTCCGAAGCGCGTAGCGCTGAGGAAGAATATAGTATTCCGAGACAAAAATATAACTCCCCAAGGGAAATGAAATGTTATATGGTTCCCGAAGGAAAAAGTCAATATCTGTTATATTATGATGACCTATATAGATACAAATCAAGATAAATATAAATTTGGTGTTGAAATAAAATTATGGACAAGGGAAAATCATGAAATTAAATCGAAATCCTTCCAGTAGAACAGACGTGTTGTTATCGAAATGCTGCTCAAAATGCTTCTTTATTCGACCTTCCTTTCAAATTTACTTTCGGATTGCGCAATCTCCGTAGAAAGCTTGACAACGCTGCGCGTGCCAGGATGCTAATACGCGCAAAATTGTTCATTGTCATAGCTATTGTTACGTCATACCTCTGGATATAACGGCGTTATATTCAGAGGTATGACGTAAATTACGTCATGAATGAAAATATAACGCTTCTCATCCTTGTGGCAATGGTCACGTGATAGCATTTTGACCAACCGCACATCAGTATCTATATAGATCAAATAATATTATCTCCTATAACGTACGCGTGAATATATTTGGCGCACTCGCAGATGTTTGGCGCATACGGAACCAAGAGGCCATGTTGGTTCCGTAAGCGGTGGTAATTAATTGTATTGTTTATGAATTACACAACCCTTTGCAAAGTGTTGGGCATCTATTTAATATCACACAACGGTACCAAGACATATAATTATGGGTTGTTCTTTGCCTGGTGGTCCCCGGCCTGTAAACGACAATATAACTATGTTCGACATTTATGGTTGGAAAAAAAAAATAGTTGTCACTTACCGTTACGAGAGGATTTTCCTCCATGACTTCGTAGTTGAGGTCCTCGTAAAATATTTTTAATCGGACTAGATTCCCCCTGAAATCAGAAAATTCGAACAATAAGTAAACAAGTAAATAAATTAAAGGGGTCTAGTAACTTTGTTGACAAGTGCAAAAAGTGATGAGTTATTAATAAGATGTGTATTGGTGCAATCCAATGTGTCCACAAAGTAATGTGCGAAAATTTCACGTTAATTGGATGTTTGTTGGCTGAGATATGAGCAAAAATGCAAAGTGATATTCACTAACTCATTGCACTTACTTTGTACACGGCTTAAATTAGCCGGTAGACAGTTTAACATCTGAACACTTCAATCGTAAAAATCTTTTGAACGAAATGGAAATTTGAAAAACCGAAACCTGTCCCGTGCTTTTATTGTTAATATAAATATGACAAGGTATAAGAGAACCATAGAGTTCCAAGTAAGTTTTGGGGATTTGGACAATGTTACTAAATCCCTTTAATTAATAGATAAATACATACATGGATAAGTTGATAATGCGGAACAATCGGAAACACAATCAGAACAATAGGAATGTTCAAAAATTAAATTTACTTTAAATTGCTCAGGACACAAATAGAACCATAATACGTATGACTGAACAAAATCGTGTGCATTGTGTAACAGCGGAAACAACGCATCATACCTCATGTTTTGGTCATGGTTTGTTCATCCTACTGATTTTCAATAAAAAGAGTTTAAAAAAAAAATCTAAAATCAAAACTTTATGTGAGGTTTGTAGCCAAGCGTAATCTAGATTTACATAAGAAATTTAAATAATTTGCACACGAACTTATATAAAAGCATAATGCTTGCAAAAACAGATGAATGCAATATCCAATATTTTATAAAACTACGGTATACCAACATAACTTGATACATGATAATTGTCTTGCAAATGGACCCTTGTACAATGTATTGAATCTTTCAGTTGAAGAAATGATTAAATGTATCACACATTTTCTTAGCATTTCTTTTCTCCGCAGATTTAGTCGATATTATCTCGATTTTTGTCAAATGGCTTCATTAATTGTTGCATTCTATTATAAAAAAAGAGAATTTGAATGCAGAATTATTGATGTCCTACCATGAATATGCCGGTTTCTCCAAGACATCTTTAGCTTTCTTGCTGATGGCGCTTAATCGTTTCTTTACATGCTCCTGAAAAAGCAATAATCAACACAAAATATTATTCATTAAGATATAGACAGGTATGAATCGGGATGCGATTAAGATCTATGCAGTTCGAAACATGTTGAATAATGACATAATAGTCATGCAATGCTTTATTATATACCTATCATGCATCATGGGTCCGATTTTTGAAATTTTATACTACTGTACATGTAGTGTATTTCGATCTTTCATGAGCAATCTCATTTAGAGAACGACACGCTTTCACTTTGAAAAAGAGTGTTAGACATATTCATTCATTGTATATAAACATATTAAATCATAACTCACTAGCATATTTCAAATCAATATCATATCAAAACACACACTCAAACATGTATACACGCACAAACACACCCACACATACTCCGTAGAAAACATTGCATAATTCATACCTCGTATTTTTGTGATGGCCAAGACGCAGTGGAAATAGTTGGCTTGAAATCGTTTTCCCTGACAAAGAAATGAAGACAAACAAAACACGAATACAAATGAAAAAAAGAAGACCTTCGCAGGAAATCGAACCCGGGACCTTTTGTTTGGTAGCCCAGTGCTCTAACCACTGAACCAGAAAGACCCTTTGATTGTGGTACTTCACATACATTCTTTTAAGTGCTCGTCTTTGTGGCTAAATCCGGAGGTCTAGGCAGGGGCGTCGATCCTGGGGGGGCAGGGGGGGCGGTCGCCCCCCCCCCCCCCAATGAAAATATTGGGGGGGGGGGGGCGAACATATCATTTCGCCCCCCCAATAATTCCGAAAATGAGGAAGAAAAAATCAAGTGATATAATGCCAAAGAGGGGATAGACACATTTATCAATAATTAATCTTCAAAATAGCCGTTTTCTAGTTTGAAAAGGACTGTAAATCTCTTTTTTGCCGCGCGCTTCGCGCGCATACAGTTTATCATATTGCAAGTTTCATTTGGGTTGCGGGAACTCACATGTGTTGGGCAGTGTAATTTCTCAAACGCACACCTCACACGAAGTTAATTAAACCCTCATCTATAGATAGCCCCCCGTCACATAAAATAAAATAATCTGAAATATATCTTTCAGTCAATTCGGTCCATATGCGCTGAACGCAAATCATATTGGAATATTATCATGTCCCCCCACATTTGAAAGTGGTGAAGATTGTCCCCCTCCCTTTGTCATCATGTATGTTTGGTTGTATACTTATATACTTCATATAACGTGAAATTTCTGTCTCAGGTGTGCACCAAATCGCACAATTTCACACCCAAAAATACAAAAGCTCCCTACTGTGGGAGGGGGACACCCCCTCCCACACCCTCCCCCGCTCGGTCGCTTCGCTTCTCGCAATGTCTCCCCTCCAGTTTTGAGAAGTTGTTGACGCCCTTGCTTAGTTTCATGGGAGCCCAATGCCCGAGACTATATCGATGGCTCTATAGTAATACAGGATCACGTAGATCCATCTCATGCAAGGCTCAATCTTTCCTCGCTATGCCCTTTAAAAGTACGTTACGAGTATAGGTTAACTATTTTATACAATTTTTACACCCATGATAGGAGTTGCAAATGTCTGAAATCTAAAAGCTTCCGGGGGCTCCGCCCCCTGGACCCCCATTATTGTCCCCAAATGTGGGTGCCCCCCAAATCAGGTCTTCAAGCCATCAAGACACTTTCAATGAGCGCATAATAAAACTTCCGGGCATGCCAATGTGGGGCTTTTAGCTCTCTCAGTGGTTCATTTTTTCAAATTTCGCCCCCCCAATATCAAAAACGGATCGACGCCCCTGGGTCTAGGGTTCGATTCTCAATGTTCTTGATTATCATAATTGTATTTAATTCAAACATATAAAGAAATTAACTGACTAGATTTTCTTATTTTAAATGAATGAAAATGAGCAAAGAAAAATAGGCTTAGCCAGGAATCGAACCCAAGACCTCCAGATTGTTAGACCGGTGCTCAACTATTGAGCCACTGGGGGACATTTCCATGGAACCCTTTTCATTGCTCGAATAGTCAGAAGCTATATATAAACCGGGCACTAACCCACAAATAATCAAATCGACTTTTCTAAAGAAAGTGCGCGGGATCACGCGAAGTGATGCAGCTTTGTATTAATTGAATCCAAACATATAAAGGAAACGGACTAGAAATATTTTAAATGAACGAAAATGAGCAATAATTATTGACCAATGATTTATGACACTCTTGAGTGTTAGTGCGTGTAACTTACTGGCAAGGATTATGGCATTCGTTGCTACAGTCGAGTAATCCCTTGATGAATTTTGTGATGACTCTTTTCTGGCAAGACTCTGAAACGCAAAGAATTACAAGAACATGATAAATGATTATGATATATTGAAGTATGATGTCATTACACGGACGTTAATCCGGTTATGATATATGTTTTCCCGTTCAATTTTGCAATTGTGTCATTCAAATTGATAATAGGAGCAATCGAATTCGCGCGATTTGCGATCGCCGTAACAAATCAGCATTCGACTTCGTGCATTAGTCGTTCAAAATCAATTTCGGAGCAAACGAATTTGCACGATGGTCATTCGATTTGACACAAAGAGCATACCTTTTGATCGGTGGTCATTCGATTTGACACAAAGAGCATACCTTTTCATCGATGGTCATTCAAATTGACACGTTGTTTTCAGACGCCTCTTCGGTCATTGGAATTTGGCTGCACATTTTCGAATTCGAGTGCCCGTAAATGAACTATCGTATCTATTCACGAAAGTTAATGCATTCGCTTGCACTTATTCTGAAATTGAAAGACCGAACCCAACGATTATGCGGCAATTTGAACGACCCTTAATGAATTTGATTGAAAAAAGTGTCAAATTGAGCGGGAAAACCTATATTGCAACTCGGTTGAGAAAGAGGAGGGCGCTAAGTCCTTACGCGCGCGCCGAATGTAATTCCGAGATAATCGCGTTTCAAGTTTTTTGCCTTTTTAAAAGTCAGAATTAACAGCTTTGTTTGATTTGTTAATTCATTTTTGAAAAATCAATGTGGAGAATGTATACCTTTCTTACATCTATAAAAAAAACTGGGACAAAATATACTAATGTCTGTTTGTTACAGCTAGTTAACATCTTAGCGCCCTTATCATTTTGAGCATGTTGCGTATAATGTCACACTTTGCTTAAAATGAAAAGGGCGTTAAGTACTAAAAATTGAGATATCCTCGAGTAGCTGCTTAATTTTAATGATTTAAACATTGTAAAATATGTATTTTAACATTGTAGACACAATCAAATACTAATCCAAGGAAATTATTATTTTCTTAAACGAGTTTAGTGCAGTTTTATAACTTAACGCCCACAATTCGTATCCTTGTAACGGAGCTGTTTTACGAATTACGCGCTTTTGATGATATTCATGAAAGTGATAAGGGCGCTAAGTCTCCGCGCGCACCGGACCGGTTCAAACCGGTTTCGCATATCGAGCAAAAGTTCGAGCCGCTCCTGCTTTGCACATGCGCACAGAGACCAAGCGCGCTTAACGCCCTTCTCATTCTCAACTAAATCGCCGAGAGCCGTTAACGCCCTTTGATTATTGGTCTATATCTCGGTAATTAAAACGAATTTTCATTTGAAAATTTGGTACAAGGTACAGGACATTGTAAGCTACAAGATGGTATACATAACTCATTTTTTGAAATGTCACTAAAAAATTCCACTTAACGCCCTTATCTTACTCAACCGACAAAGATGGACCTGTGTGCATGCACTACATTCACCCCTGCGGAGCATTCATGTTTAAAAGCTCATTCATATTATAATGAGTTTCGCATGAAATATTCGTGAACATACACGTAAACACTTTGTTGTTTCATGCATATTCGAATACTAGTAGTAATACAAAAACAAAATGACAAGCGCACACACAAACACGATCATGCGACCAACAAATTGTCCGTACATAATTATCCCCGAAAACATGTAATCGATTGCATTAATTCAGAGTGGTCATTGTAATACCATGGAAGTAGGAGTTTGGTAATACCCTTCATCAGTAGATACGTGATGAATTTGCGAAAGTCCTAATCAACAAATTGAAGATATCCATTATCTCCTTTATCGCAGAGTTGGGGCAACCTTCGGCGTTGGGGTCACGTAAAATACGAACTGTATATACCCCAAATTGGTATTAACAAATTAAAGCAATACGAGTCATATCAGGCGATAATTGATGATGATTATAATAATGATCCGTGCGCCCCCAATTACTAGTCGGACTATACTCTACGTCCCTGACATTGACCGATTGTAAATTGTATGATAAGATGAAGAAGATAATCATGAGAATGGAAAACTAAAATGGGTCGCAAGGTCGCTCTGCATGATTGTGAGATGACAGTTCTTCGCCGGATGAAAAGTAATTCTCGTTAAGAGATTATATGACGGTCACTCCATGCGTACTAATTACCTTAACAAAATGTAAAGAGCTGCATAATTGTTCCCATTTATACATGCACTCTAAGCGGGGGGAGGGGGGAGGGGGGTGGGGGGCTAGAGGGCTATATAGCACCCTGAGAGTTCCTAAATGGCGATATGTGAGTGAGCAATATCATGAATTTTCGGCCAAACTCATATCATATTCGGGTACAAAATCATGCCATTTTGAAGGGAAATCGGAACATCTGAACAATAATACAATTTTCTGCCAGCTAATTAGTAGCGATGATTTTGTGTTGTTATTTTTGTGTTTTTGTCAGGTGAAAACTGGATCGAATGGTATTATTGGGGCAACTTTTAGAGCTCGGCCCCTGACAAAAATGCGCCAAATAGGCCTACATGGTGCTGTGATTGATTGACTG
Source organism: Echinarachnius parma (assembly GCA_037951105.1). Taxonomy (NCBI): domain Eukaryota; kingdom Metazoa; phylum Echinodermata; class Echinoidea; order Clypeasteroida; family Echinarachniidae; genus Echinarachnius; species Echinarachnius parma. Next base: position 48,620 of record JBAMJV010011963.1, on the reverse strand, counting down.
CGACATGCGATGCCGGTAATCATGGTACATGTAATTAGGTATATCGGACACAGTCATTACCTATACAATCATCATGGTCCATTTTCAGTCTACCAGGAAAATTAATTGTCTTAATCCTTCACACGACCGGTTTCTCCTCGTTCTATATCATTATGATTCATTACTACGCTCACCATTACAAGATTACAAAACAAAAATACTAATTTACTTTTCGGCGTTGATATAACACGACGAATGATACGTTTCGTTGAAAGGTCGCTTTATTTCCTGGTATAGTGATTGGCATTGTTTTTTTAAACACCGAGGCAAAGCCTTGAGTTGAAATTAATACAAAATTAAAAGTGATCCATTAACTTTATATTCTTCCCCAAAATGATATTTGATTTTCCATCGTATACAAATATCATTGTAGGATTTTTGAAATTTGAGAATTATTATGTGAGATTTTCATAGAGAAGGAATTATGTTTACTTAGTGAAAACAGATTAAATCGATGTCTGATTTGATTCCTATCACGGATAATGGCGGATCTATATAGTCTCTGAATTCGGACACTCTTGACTACGGTCGAAAACGTCAACAGACGCTTTCAATGTATAATCTTAAATATCTCCATAGGAGACATATGTCAAATCAAAGAGTGCGCCTCCAACATATCACATGTCCCTAATCAGTTGGACCACGCTACGCAACTGTTACTTAGCAGTGGTTTAGCGTAGTGGGACAGGTTTTTTTTTCGGGGGGGGGGGGCACTCGAGTTATTGATGTAACATCCTTGTACGCAAATTTATCCCTTATGTTGTATTGTTTTCGTCAAATTATTGGGACACGTGCCCCCGTGTACCCCCCCCCCCCCCCCCCCAGCTACGCCACTAGTTATTATACATTCTTACGTTGTGTATCATTGAGAGGCGAGCACATCGTCATGTTTATGAGTAGATCAGTGACGCACTTGCAGTCGCGTGCCAGCGTAGATTGCAGACACATCTTACTGCAGGAGCGCCGGGAGTAGGTGTACTTGCCCCCCTCGTACAGACTGTCCGTACCCGTCGGCACGCAGTATTCGAACGGGTCGCCCAAACGTTTGATTGAATGCTGGATGTGTTAAAAGAAACGATGAATTATAACAATAAGCAAACTATGTCATAGAATAGACACGCAAATAAAAAGAAAAGAAAACCAGACAAATTAATAATAATAGAAAACAATACATAACGAAACCGTCGCGAGTAGGTTTAATTGTCCCCCTCGAACAGACTCACTGTCCGTACCCGTCAGTACACAGTAATGGGGGGTCGCCCAAACGCTAGATTGTGTGCTGTTTACATAGATCAAGATGAATTAGAAAATATATATACATTGTTACGATGATCAAATTATCTTTAAAATCAAATATGTCACCGATCTAAAAGGAGTAATGCTAGATATACAGACCCTTCACCTTGTCATCGATGGTCCATTTCGTATACTATCAGATAAGAGGGTTTTATTTTAATTTTTTTTTTCTGACTAACCTTCCTTATGCCAATAGACGTGACCTTGCCGGTGGATGCCATGATGCCGTCATCCTCCGGGAAAGGGAAGACCAGCGGGTCGCTGACCGATACCTTAACGCCGGCCTCTGGGCTCAGAACCCCCACGTATTCCGGTTGGTCAACCATCAACGTCAAGTGGAGACCTGGAGAAGTAATGAGAATAAATCAGTGAAAACATAAAATCAATCCTCATGACTTTTCAATCAATCGATCGATCAATCAATATATCAATAAGTCAATCAATCAATCAATCAATCAATCAATCAATCAATCAATCAATCAATCAATCAATCAATCAGTCAATCGATCAATCAACCAACTACGCACTCACGCTCACTCACTCACTCACTCATTCACTCACTCACTCACTCACTCACTCACTCACTCACTCATTCACTCACTCACTCACTCACTCACTCACTCACTCACTCACTCACTCACTCACTCACTCACTCACTCACTCACTCACTCACTCACTCACTCACCCTCACTCACGCACTCACTCACTCACTCAATCAATCAACCAACCAACCAATCAACCAATCAACCAACCAACCAACCAACCAAACAAACAGCCAATCAATCAATCAATCAAAACATCAATCAATCAATTCATCAATCCGTCAATCATTCATCCACTTTATGAATGAATCAATGAATCAATCACTCACTCAACCAATCAATCAATCAATCAATCAATCAATCAATCAATCAAACAATCAATCAACCACTCACTCGCTCGCTCGCTCGCTCGCTCGCTCGCTCACTCACTCACTCACTCACTCACTCACTCACTCACTCACTCACTCACTCACTCACTCACTCACTCACTCACTCATTCACTCACTCACTCACTCACTCACTCACTCACTCACTCACTCACTCACTCAACCAAACAAACAAACAAACAAACAAACAAACAAACAAACAAACAAACACACAAACAATCAATCAATCAATCAATCAATCAATCAATCAATCAATCAATCAATCAATCAATCAATCAATCAATCAATCAATCAATCATGATCTCGCTCACCGTATTGATGTCCAGTTCTCGATGTTTTCCGGACCTTGCTTTCGCTGAGCTTATTCGCGTCGTTGAACACAAAACAGTTGCCATACCGAATATTTTGGATGACGGAGAAATCTCTGCAAAATGTAAGAAAAACTGACATCATTTATAGTGGGGGAAATTAGGGATATTTTGGTGCAACTTCTTCTAAAAGCACCAAATTTGGCCCAGAGGTAGTTCATACTATACTATTGCGATTTCTGGTGGATGCCAAGAATGGCGGCCCCTGGGACCGCCATAATGGTCAAAATTCAAAATGGCCGCCATCGGAGGTAAGGTCAAATGTAGTTTCAAGCCAAAAGGGGCTACAAAACCCAAATTTAGTGTAACTAAGGGGTTTCTATGGTCAGGGAATCTGATTATGATGTTTATTCGATTAAACATGAATGTCGCCTCTTTGGACCGCCATATTGGTCAAAATTCAAAATGGCCGCCATCGAAGATAAGGTCAAATGTAGTCTGAAGCCAAAAGGGGCTACAAAAACAAAAACAAATATGCAAATGAGGGGTTTCTGGGGTCAGAGAACACAATGCTGATGGTATTTCTTTGTTTAGACATGAAGGGGCGCCTCTTAAGACTGCCATATTGGTCAAAATTCAAAATGGCCGCCATCGGAGGTACGGTTAAATGTATAGTTTTAAGCCAAAAATGGCTACAAAAACAGAAACAAATATGCAATTGAGGGTTTCTGGGGTGAGAGAATCTGATGCTGATAGTATGTCTGCGATTAAACATGAGGGGGCGCCTCCTGAGACCGCCATATTGGTCAACATTCAAAATGGCCGCCATCGAAGGTGAGGTCAAACGTAGTTACAAGCCAAAATGGGCTACAAAAATAAAAACTAGTTTTAATTAGGTGGTTTCTAGGGTCAGAGAATCCGATTCTGAAAATGTTTCTTTGATTAAACATGAAGGGGCGCCATATGGGACAGTCATATTGGTCAAAATTCAAAATGGCCGCCATCGGAGGTAAGGTAAAATGTATAGTTTTAAGCAAAAAATAGCTACAAAAACAGAAACAAATATGCAATTGAGGGTTTCTGGGGTGAGAGAATCTGATGCTGATAGTATGTCTACGATTAAACATGAGGGGGCGCCTCCTGAGACCGCCATATTGGTCAACATTCAAAATGGCCGCCATCGAAGGTAAGGTCAAATGTAGTTTCAATTTAAAAGGAGCCACAAAGGGTTTACAGGGTAAGATAATGATGATACCTGATATTCATTTCATTAACCTGAAGGGGTGCCCCTGGGACCGCCATGTATGTACAAAATCAAAATTGATGCCATTGGAGGTAAGGACACACTTAGTTTCCCGTCAAAAGTGCTTTTTTTTTTTAATCCTGCGATTTAGGGGGTTTCAGGGTCATAGAATCTGATTCTGATATGTTTTCTATTAGATGTGAAACTAGAGGGCCCACTGGAGCTGCTATGTCAGTTAATATTCAATATGCCCTCTATTAGACAATGTTTGACCCAATGTCAAATGTGTTTCAATACAAATGAAAGAAGGCTATCAATAGCATATAAAAATGCAAGCGTTTCAGGGGTTTCGAAGGACAGGGGAATCCATTCAAATCCAATATGGCCACCATCGCATTAGCCTTTAGTCAAGGCTCTATATGGCTTGGAGATTCTATATGCGATCGCGAGCTAGCTAGCTGTGAGAGAGCTAGATACTATTAAACTGGCTCCATATATAGCCTTTAATCACTCGATTCGGAGTAATTTATTAATGAGCAAATTCATGAGAAATCATCAACCAATCAGATCGCTAGATGTGGATACCGTATGCCTAATCGGTGGCGTGTTCCACCGTGTATTAAGGGGTTTATTTAGTATCAGACATTAATGTTATCATAACTTTCATAATGATAAAATATGAGATACATTACAATAAAAACTAAAGCATAAAAATACCTTTTTGCATCCATATCAAATCTCAACTCTTTATTTTAAAAGAAAACAACATATTCTGTAATGACGTACCCTATAAATAATGGACGCGTCCGCATGAGCACTGCAGAGCGGTGTTCAGTGCATACAGCCTACGCTAGTCTGAAGCGGAGACCCTATAACAACCACTACTCTATGCCACTAACAGTGTATTGTGCAAGGTTGCGCGTTTGGTTTTACAAGGCAGCTTCATAACGAAGACTAACACTGACAAACAGCTGATCAACCTGGTATGTGGCATATGAATATGGGCTTCGTAGCTTTTCTACGAAGATTTTCTATGTAAATAAAAGAAAATAAAACTTTTCACGTTCATGACTGACGATAGGCTTCGCGCTGCGCGCTCAAATTCGGCATATCGCGGTTAGTACACTGCCGGTAGAACCTGCCAGACAGCACGATGCCTAACTGATAGGCTACCATCGCATGGAGTTCAGCTCAATTTTAGTTTCAAGTAAAAAGGGGCTACAAAATCAAAGGTTTTGGGGATAAAGGCACGTTTCAGGGTCAGATAATCTGATTCGGATGACATTTCTTTGATTCAACGTGAATGTGTGTCCATGCACTGGTGCCGTCATATCGGTGAAAATCCATTAGCTGCCATTGCAGCTAAGGTTAGTTACAAGGAAAAAGGGCTATATATATTTTTTTTAAAACTTGTTCAGTTTGGGGGATGTTCAGAGGAAAGAGAATCTGATCTAACCGATAGGCTACAAGAAGGGCTATTTACTGGTCAAACCAGCACTTTGGGGGCATCTTGAATGGATGTCATAAGGGGGGGGGGGGGGGGGGTATATGTGACCTTACACCACAAAACGACCAATAAGTCGGGAAAACTGATTTTGCTGATTTTCATTAAACATTAAAATAGAAGCCATTACCTTTAGAATGGTATATAATTTGTCATATTTGGACTAAGCAAACTCTTTTAAAATGAATGCCAAAGTTATGGAATATGGCTGAAGCATTTTCAAAATAAGGGAGAAACGGGCTGCTTAAAAGATCAGTGTATATTCAAGCGCTGTAATAAGATCACATTTATTAAATGAAAAATCAATATTTAAACATGATTTTCGACGCTCAAAATTTTCAAGAAGGTAGATTAAGATATGCCTTTTCAGGAAATACCAAAATCCTAAATTTCATCTTTTGAACAAAATTGGACTATTTTAGCTAATAAAAGAGAAACCACCACAGCGACATAACGGTCGTTTTGTGGTGTAAGGTCACATATGCCATATTAGGGATACATGGTACATGTAATGGTTGTGACAAACGGTAAAGACACTTGGTCCATTCATGTAGCCTATACCCCAAATTTCAAATGTTCAATTGAATCAGAAAAAAACATTCTATGAGGCTGGTAGATTGGTAAAATCCAATTTGGCCGCCATCCATTTAGAAAAGCTGGCTAGTGAAAAGGATCCGGGGTCAAAATGTACAGTTCTGACATGATATCACAAAGATGGTAACATGGTCGCTTCTGAAGCAACATTTACGGGTCAAAATAATAATTTTAAGGGTGACCTAGATAGAGAAAGAAGGACACTTAATTCTGACCAGGGACCCAAAACAGATGCTCTCAGTTAATGTAGAAGTGATGACCTTTCCAATGTACAAATTCTGGTCCATACAAACGTCAATTGGATCACAGTCGGCAGCTTCATGCAGACAGCATATATTCTTAAAAGGGCCTCTGGCTTTTCATAGAGACCACCCACTCAATCATGTTTTGTTTGACTGTTCATATGATTGGTCCACGGCCATCATAATCACATGGCTGAATCCTTGATGATTTGTTTCGCAAAGTACTTTCCTTTATGTTTGTTAGTTGGAGAGAATATGCCAACAAATGAAGTTTGTGCTGTTTAGGGCGTAAAGGTAGTTCAAAGTAACCCTTTCCAAGGGTTTTCAATTAAGATATGTGCCATATAGGTACAGTACAGTTCAAGAACGAGGATAGTCCCCAAGATGATTAACCCATCCATCTTGTCTTCCATAACTATTCATACGATCCCATCAACCAACTTGTCAACCAACTCACAGTCTGCCTTCAGTACCTTGGACATCATTCATTTCATATCATCACACCATCTCCTGCATGCCAATGGCGGGCAAATCTGAGCTCTATGTCGTTGGCCTCTGCCAGATCTTCGATTATGCACATTCCATGTTTCATATCACAACTAAGCATGTGGTCCATGGTCTTAGGGCCTTGACCGCACTAACAATCCGCTGCGCAATCAATGTATCCCCAGCTTAACATATTGGACTTATATCTACCCATGCCAGTCCGAAGCCTAATAAGGCTACGCCAAGTCATCCAGGGTTGGTTTAATCCTGCCGGTAATTTATTAGATGGCTGCATAGGCATACGCTTGTCTACAGGCATCTCCTCCAGTCTTTCTTCCCAGAGTTTGAGCCTTCTTGAAAACACACTGCAGTCAAGAGGGTCAACAGATGACTTGAGACGCCGAGGATGTAGTGGGTGGTCATGGTGGGGATGTCTCACGTCCTATGCTTGTCTCAATCGTTCCTTCTGGCTAGCAGCAGCTCTCCTTATTTCAGGGGGTGCGATGCCAGAGAGCAGATAAATTGTATCACTCCTGGTTGGTCTCATGCATCCTGTGTTGTAGCGGCATCTTGTGATAAGCACATGATCAATCTTCTTTGCATGTGCCGATCTTTCCCACACCGGACAGGCATATTCTGCAGCAGAATAGCAGAGAGCCAGAACGTAGCTCTGATTGTTAATGGGTTATCTCCTCACTTGGATGTGCTCAGTTTGGCATAAAGGATATTCCTGGAGCTTACTTTTCCCTTGAGCTTGGAGACATGAGCCTTGGAGACAGTGTGCATCACTCATGCTTTAACATTAATTTGATACCCATAGCACATCAAGAGGTAGTCGGATTTTGCTTACCATGAGTTTGGTGAACAGACATCGACTCGACTGAGTTTGACTACAAGGATGATAAGTTTAATAATAGGTGTCTAGTAGTCTGATATTTGATGAATCAGAAGAATCAAGTTTGAAGAATCTCACTGTATTACATGGTAGTCGCTTGAATTATGGTTGGTAATGATAAGGGCATATAATTCTAATCTGATCCACTGAGAAATGGTCTTGGGTGTGGTGTGTAAGCAATCCACATCATAGTTGAAGGAAGCCTTAATACGTCTCTAAACTAGTCAGTAGAACCACCCGATTTTCATTCACCATATTCTCCTTGTCGATCTTAATTTGCATTTGTCTCATGAATACATCTCATCACTTGACCAATCGGGACATGGATGCCATATACAATTTTGTATTGACATAGCGGCCCCAGTAGGCGCTCTTTCTTATCTAATAAAAAAACAAAAACTTCAGAATTAATTTATGTGCATGCCCTGAAATTGCTGAAAACCCCTGAATCGCACAAACTCCTCTTTTTGAATCTACAATAAACCTATATGGCGACCATATTGGATTTGTACATAATGGCCCTATAGCGGGCGGCATTTTACATGTTATCAAAGAAACATTATCATATTCAAATTCTCTGACCCTATTTAGAAACGCCTTAATTGCATCAAGTTCTGTTTGTGTAGCCCCTTTGGGCTTGAAACTACATTTGACCATAACTCCGATGGCGGCCATTTTGAATTTTGACCAATATGACGTTCCCATATGGCGCCGCTTCATGTTTAATTGTAGAAACATTTTTCAGAATCGGATTCTCTGACCCTAGAAACCACCTAATTAAAACTAGTTTTATTTTTGTAGCCCATTTTGTCTTGTAACTACGTTTGACCTCACCTTCGATGGCGGCCATTTTTAATTTTGACCAATATGGCGGTCTTAAGAGGCGCCCCTTCATGTTTAAACAAAGAAATATCATCAGCATTAGGTTCTCTGACCCCATAAACCCCTCAATTGCATATTTGTTTTTGTTTTTGTAGCCTCTTTTGGCTTGAAACTATCTTTGACCTTATCTTCGATGGCGGCCATTTTGAATTTTGACCAATATGGCGGTCCAAAGGGGCAACATTCATGTTTAATCGAAGAAATATTATCATAATCAGATTCCCTGACCCTAGAAACCCCTTAGTTACACTAAATTTGGGTTTTGTGGACCCTTTTGGGTTGAAACTACACTTGACCTTACCTCCGATGGCGGCCATTTTGAATTTTGACCGTTATGGCGGTCCCAGGGGCCGCCATTCTTGGCATCCACCAGAAATCGTAATAGTATAGTATGGGCTACCTCTGGGCCAAATTTGGTGCTTTTAGAAGAAGTTGCACCAAACAGACCCTATATCTCCTAATTGCCCCCACGGAACACTCTGTATAGAATTACTGTCAGGATGGAACCCTGAACTTGTTCTATGGTATAATGATTATGACGAGTAGATGCCTTAAAATAGACTGAAAATGAAGCGTTTATAACTTTTATCAAGTATCATTACAATATTTAAAATGATTCCATATTTATTTTGTATCAAAACCTATTTTTCATGATTATGATTTAAACTATCAAATATTTGATATATATTTTGTTTTTCTCAGCATGTTTAAAGGGAAAAAACTCCAGAGGGCGCTCTCTAAAAACTCATTGGTTACAACCATTTAAAATAAAATATAGTGCATGTGATGTTTTGTTGAAATAATGATTAGATAGAGAGATAATCAACAACTATTCAAAAACCTCTTTTGTAAATTTCTGAAAAGAGGAAGCATTTTAAAGAAATTGTTGAACGGCTGGTTCAAAATTATCGAATAATTGTGGGGCCCCACAAATATTACAAATGGTTATGTTTATGGATATTTCAGTCATTTCTGAACCGATTTTGATCAAATAAAGTTTATTCTGTCATTAAAATTGTATGCTCTTTCGAATTTGAAACTCAGTTTTTCATTATCTCGCAAAAAATTAATTTGTGTAGCGCCCTCTATACCAAAACTATCCCTTTAATTGCAATTATGTGGAATTTGTAACAATTTCTTTTTCGGTTTTGCATAACAAAATCCTTCTATTGTCAGTATTGAGGAAATAAGATATAATGTTGTTGTGTTTGTAATGTCGTTTTTTCTATAGTATTCTTGTATATATTGTATTATTTTACATTAAAGGGATAGTTGAGTTCTGGTAAGGAGAGTACAGTTTTGGTGAAACTGAATTTTAGTAACCAAAACCTGCATCATTACATTACAAACTAATAGTTATAACTAGAAAGGAACACAAAATTACAAATGACGTAGTAAAGATCATGTTATCATTCAAAAAGAGCCATTAAAACGTAAGAGGGCGCTCTCTAAACACTCATCGGTTTCAACCATTTTGAATAAAATATTGTGCATGTGATGCTTTGTTGAAATAGTGATTAGATAGAGAAATAACCAACAACTATTTAAATACCTATTTTGTAACTTTTGAAAAAAGGAAGCATTTTTTAAAAATTGTTAACGGCTGGTTCAAAATTCTCTAATAAACCTGGGGCCCCAGGTTTATTACAAATTGTTATATTTATGGATATTTCAGCCGTCTCTAAACCGATTTTGATCAAACAAAGATGATTTTATTATTTAAATATTATGCTCTTTCAAATTTTACACTCAGTTTTTCATTACCTCACAAAAAAGTAGTCTAGCGCCCTCTCTACCAAAACTCAACTATCCCTTTAATAAAAATGATAATCAGTTCCACATTAAAAACGTCACGAATACCGGTTTATATGGTTTTGCACTGTCCAACATGTCAAAGGACTATACCATGGTGTTGCCACTGTTACCTATGCACCTTTCAGTGATTCATTTAACAGCAAACCCCCTTTTAATTTAGTTACTTTTTAATACAGAGCGATGGTAGATAATGAAGGCCGCAATTATTTCGCGCCAACAAGTTCTCCCAAGAGAACTGTAGGTACGGGTCAATTAATACGATGGAAGCGTGTTCACGTCCCACGATGGAGACCGGAGAATGATGTAATTACTTCGAGTAGACTCGACGTCCGTGTCTTGAATTTAACAACGCTCAAATTAAACTAGAATTAAATCATTACAATTATTATGCAGGGCGCACATGCATTGATTACGTCCAGAATAACGGGGCACATCAAATCGACGGCAATGATTATGTGTGTGTAAAGCGCTATTAAGAGATATTTCAGTATTGTATCATATTAGGCGCTATACAAATCGAACCTTCTATCATTATTAATATCATTATTATATCAATATCCTTTTCAATACGTGGTACTGAAATAGTTAAGCATCAATAATATTGTATGATGTTCTTGTTCTTATACAATTAAATAAAATTACAATACAATAAACGATAACCTTGTGGGGCGGTTAGTCGCTATGACAGACTACCAATAAGGTATTTGCGCCTATATGTGAATAATCTAATACTAAAACAGTAAACAGATGAATAAAACAAATATATTATTTTCACATTTGTAAACAAAAATAAACTGTTTTGAACAGCGGTTCGATCCGACAAGTTCTTCTATTAGTGTATTCATATAATTATCAGGTCGTAGACATTTTATATCCAATATATTAAATGGAATTCCTAATACAAGTAAAATTTTAAAGGAATAGTTCAGTATTGATTTAGAGGGCGCTATAAGATATTTTTTATGTGTGAGGTTATGAAAATATAAGTGTAGAATTTGAAGAAAAAACCCGCAATTGTAAAGACAGAATAACCTTTGTTCGATCATATTCGGTTCAGAAACAGATCAAATATCTTTATGGATATATCCGAATGGAATCAATGTTGGGGACCAACTTTTATTTAAAATTATTTTTCTTTTTACATTTTTGAAAATATTGCAAAAAGGGTTTTAAAGTGATCCATTAACTTTATATTTTCCCAAAAAGTAATGTTTGAGACTTCAATTATATACCAATTTCATTGTGAGATTAACCAACAAGGTTAAAGAGAAGCGTGAAAGCTCCAAGTGATTTTTTTTTTAATTTGTACGAAGTTTATGGATCACTTTAACATTGGTTTTGATTGAATAATTATTTTAACCAAACATTACATTCACATAAAACAAAAAGTGGTTGAAGCTTGAGGTGTCTAGAGGGCGCCCTCTGGTGTTAACGGCTGTTTAAAAAAAAAAAAAAACAGCCGTGTAACTTTAATAGCCGTTTCATATGTTTGTCTCCAATTGAAGCATCATTATTATAACTGTCATTTTTCAATGGTAACTTACAAGTTTTAGTTACTTACATTTTTTTTTTTTTTTAACTAGAACTGTACTATTCCTTTAACTTTTTTGCAACCCCAGATTGCAGCTTATAAGTCGGTAGAGCGAATCCACCTCACGTCTGACCGGAAGGTTATAAACTCAGTCAGAACCATCATCACGTGGCAAACCAGAAAGGTTTCATGCGTGTCCTTTTCAGACTGCATGGGCAGGCACCACAATCATGATGAAGCAATTATGGTTAGAATTTCGAAACGTCTGTCAAATCTCTTGTGGATTAATCCTTTTTTTCTCATTTTATTAACTGAATAAAAAAAAATGAAAGTAATTATAAGTCGAGTCGTATAACTATCTGTTTTTAATGCCAATTACCTCGTGCGGATTGCACTTATATTGCATCAGACGAAAGTAATACAGAGGCGCCAAGATATTAAAGGTGCACCTGTAAAGTGTCAGATATTGCCCAAAATTACATTTGAGACTTCAATCCTATACCAAAATCATTGTAAGATATGTCCGAATGATGTGTTAAAGTTTCATTGAAAACAAAAACACTGCTTTCCTGGTTAAAAAAGCGAAAATTTGCGTCAGCTTTTACAACGAATTACTGTATAACGTGTATGCGTGTATGCGTTTTATGACCGTTCATTAACGCTCTTGAGCTGAATGATTATCAATGATAGATTTCGTCATACTAAAGGGGCATTAAACAAAATCTTACCCTATTTTATTCTTCTCTTACCATAAGCCAAACAACACGGTAGAAGAGAAATGTGGAAGCTCCAAGTAATTTTCGTAGAGTTAGACACTTTACTGGTTTCACTTTAAACTTTAATGGAGTAAGTATAGGGAGCACGGGGGGGGGGGGGGGGGGCATGGGGGCATGGGGACACGTACATGCTCTCAAATAATTTGATAAACACAATTAAAAACATAAGAAAAAAATACTTAAAAAGTTCTTAGAGTGTGCCCCAAAATAATGTGGAGTATTGCAATAGTTTTTGCAAATTAATCCATTTTAGTCAATTCGAGTATCATTTAAAATGCATTATTATATTCATGATATATTTAGCTGCGGCCTTCATTCGAAAGTTTCAAATTGGCGTTTACCGTGTTTTGCATTAAAATGCAATGTTGCAGCCAGCATATTGACGCATTGCATCTATAGACGTGTCATAATTATCGATCTGATTCACCTCTTTCTAATTAGGTCAACAAGAAACATGCATGGAACTGAAGTAAATTATCGCTTGATTTGGTTTAATTAGAAGGCAATTATGTTTGAGATGCTAGTTCTGAGGTAAACGCATGAGCTGTGTTGAATGTTTCAGGACGACTGTTCGGGTAATGGGAGTTTATGCTCCCTACTGAGTCATAGGCCAAGTGGTTTGTAAGCACCGAGATATTCGGGCAAATATCACATCGAATATCTGAGCAAAGTCAATTAGTATTTTCTGGTGAATTCAGCACATTTGTAGTTTGTTGTTTGTTTGTTTGTTGATGGATTTCAATATGAAATTAGCATGCAGTCCTAACAATTAATTGTGTTTTTGCCTCACATTTGATCAGAGCGGAAGGTTAGTGGGGAATTTCTGGATGGGTGGAAAAGGGGAAGCCCCCCCCCCCCCCCCCCCTCCTCTATTCACCGCTACACCTCTACAGAAGACCTATCTTCGAATAGTGGCGGACAAATTGAGGGGGGAACGCTTATTTAAGGGGAGCACACCTTATGTTTTTTCACAGATCTTGCCTTGTTTTGTTTTTGTTTTTTGTTAATTGGGGGAACGTTCCCCCCCCCCCCCCCTTCGGTAACTACGCCAATGCATCCACGAACCTGTAGTCGCAGGGCTGTGTGTCGAAGGAGCACTGGAGAATAAAGTCTTCGGGCTGGTGGCCGAGGTCGCGGAGCTCGTCGCGGGTCGGTTTCACGATACTCTGAAGGTCGGTGAAGTCGGAGTTGATAGACTTGTTGTAGATCAGCTCCCAGTCGACGACGTCGCCATCGCCCGCATCGCCGGGAACGCCATCTCCCCATCCATCAAATAGATGATCAAAGAAGGAGGGGAGGCCGAAACTGTAACTGTCGGAATACTCCGGGAGGCCGAAACTGTAACTGTCGGAATACTCCGGCACCGATGAACTCGATGATGTTGGCGACTGCGACGACGAAGATGATGTTGGCGTCCACGGCAATATTGGGGGTAGTGGGTGGTGATAACGCTCCTCTTGAGGAGGCGTATCACCATTGATGTCGTCTTCAAAGACACTCGGTAGATCTGTCGGCAAGTCGGTTGTTTGTGGCTGTCGTGGAGGCAATGTCGAATTGTCAGGCATCCCGAATGTGAACAATTCTAATTCCGGCAATGTTAATGTTAAATTGTAGTTCCACGGTTGATATGGGGCGTCGGATAGGATTGGATAGTACAGGTCTGCGTCGTAGACCCGGTCCAGCTCCGGGAGGCCCTCAAAACGCGTTCCTGTATGTATTCAGAGTGCAAACAATAATAATGACATTTTTCATGGTTTTATCTGAGGAGGACAACGAAATCCAGACGAATTAGTTGTATGCACTATAAGACACTAAATATGATGAATAGTCCCTGAAAAGCACAATCGGTCAAGAAATAAGAAAACTATGGCTCTTTGAAGAGAGCAACTTATTTATACGAGTGACTCAACTTGGCAACGCATTCTGGCAAAGTTGTGGACTACTCCCCATACATTTTGTACACAAAATTTCAATTTAGTTAAATTTTCTCAACATTAATGTTTACCTTTTGTTTAAGTGTTCAACATATGTTTTGTAAAATGCATTTATACATATCATGAGTTGGGGGAATTGAAAAGTGTGACTATGAAGAAAAATGTAAAAATTGGAACATTTGTGTACAAAACATATGGGGAGTAGTCCACACTCTTATCAGAGTGCGTTGCCAATTTGAGTTCCCAATAGGAATAAATGGACATCTTTAAAGAGCCATAGTTTTCTTGTTTCTTGCCCGATTATGCTCTAACTTTCAGAGATTATTCCTCCTAATCTCTTTAAGTCTATGAAAGCAACATTTAGCTTGGGTTTCATTGTCCTTTAATTCGTTGAGAGGGAGGTGCTACCATGGCGATTTCAGAATCTCGAAGGGAACGCATGAATATTGTATCAATGATAAATAACGAACATTATAATTCATTAAAAGGCAAAGTACAGTTCTGGTCAAACATATGTTTCGGAACTTAAACTTTTCAGTTATCATTGTAAACAAAAAGTTATAATTCAATGATGCTAGGCTGTTTTCATTAAAAGCACACACACACACACACACACACACACACACACACACACACACACACACACACACGCACACACACACACACACACACACACACACACACACACATACACACACACACACACACACACGCGCACACACTCACACGCGCACACACACACGCTCACACACACACACGCGCACACACACACACACACACTTTTTATTTTTATTCCTCCATATATAACATTTACATTTGAATATACATACTAAACAAAATATACATATACAATTATAATGAACGAAAATAGAAATGGTTATCTTACATACATAAACAAATACAAATCAACTGTATATTCAATTCAGTCC
Organism: Echinarachnius parma; assembly: GCA_037951105.1. Taxonomy (NCBI): domain Eukaryota; kingdom Metazoa; phylum Echinodermata; class Echinoidea; order Clypeasteroida; family Echinarachniidae; genus Echinarachnius; species Echinarachnius parma. The sequence continues at coordinate 33,218 of JBAMJV010011963.1, read as the reverse complement.
TGACTTCATAACAATAAACATAATGGAGGTTATATAACTAAAGATAAAAGGAACTAAAACATGCTCCTTTACCCCCCTCCCCCCCCCCCCCCCCCATTTAGCCCAAGAAAAAACCCCATCCCCACCCAACCACCGATCACACCACAGTCACACACATACCTCAGACACCCATTCCAGTATATCTGCTCGATTTTAACCTAAAGAGTAATTAATTAACAATATAGAAAGCTGTCACATTCAGTTAAAAGAGTAGAGACCCAGAACCTTAATAATAATTAACAAATTCCCTATAATTCTAACAAAATAAAATTAATCATATTACATGTATTTTATGGTGTTCCCACTTTTGTAAGTGAACTCCTAATTTACCCTTTTTAATAGCCACTTTTTTTTCTTCTTCTTCATAATCCAAAATAATTTTCTGTTTCTGTACTTTCCGTACAGAAGGAAGTACACCTTTTATTCTAAAAGAATAAAGGGTTACACACACACACCCACACACACACACACACACACACACACATAGAGTACACTTCAGAGTAATATTATAGCTGTCTGTATTATACGGCTGTGACATCAAGTTTCAAACACTTTTAAATCAAAATGATTATGTGAATTGATGTTTGGTAAAAATGATTATTCAAAAGATATTGATATTTAAGCCATTTCTGAACCGATTTTGATAAAACTAAATTTATTCTGTCTTAAAGGGATAGTTAAGTTTTGGTATAGAGGGCACTGCACGAAATAATTTTTGTACGAAATATGGTTGAAACCAATTAGAGAACGCCCTTTTGTGTTTTAACGGCTCTTTCGGAATGATAACAGGTTATTTTCTTAGTCGTTTGTAATTTGTTATACCTTCCGAGCATGGTGGAGTTATAACTATTCGTTTGTAATGTTATCGTGCATGTTTTGGTTACTAAAGGTCAGTCTTACCAAAACTGAACTATCCCTTTAAGAATGCACACACAATAGTATCCGACCGACTGAAGGCGCTGTAACATTATTGATATTCAGGCTGCAACAAACCAGGTTATCTCATTAGGCGCACATCGTTATAAGCGGATGGCACAAACACATGTATGAGACGTCGTAAGAGTGACTATAATCAAAATTCCTTTCCTAGCATGTATCATTCTGAACGAGACCATAAACGTACCCAGGATTTCTTTCAAGGGGGTGTTCTAGCTTCATTCAGTGGCGTATAGTTGCGGTGTGTTTATAAACTTTATATACCTTACACAGTAATTGTTTCGCTAAAGGGAGGTGTTGAACACCCCCAAAACCAACTCGATACGCCTATGAACAAGACTATTCCTGAGAACACTCGTTATCGTGTACGAGGCATGGGGTCAGGGGATGTAATATAACCCCCAGTCTCCCTCCTCCATGCAAGTTTTGAAAGCGACAATATCCGGGCAAAAAACATCTACAATTCTTAAAACGTAATGTCATTTTTGGATACAGGGCACCTTGAACACGAACAGATCATGTCGTCATTTTGGAGCAAGATCATGTAATTTTCTCTATATCAAAACAAAACTACCCCTTGAATCAGAGTGTCCTATAATAGTACGACTTCTAGGTAATATTGACACGGCGCCTGTGTTTGTGTATGTGTGTGTGTGCGTGGGGGGGGGGGGGGGGCAGTGGGGTACCAAATATATTCAGGAATAAAATACAACGTAAAAATATACACAGAAGACTAATAAAACAATAAATATTACATAATCAATCAATAATTCTGTAACATAACGTGAAATGTGGGGGAACCAAATAGAAACAAAGCATGTAAAATATTTGATTCCCGGTTTTATGTTTAATGATTATAATAAGAAATAAGCATTTTTATATTATCAATATTATAAGAAGACAAAATAGTAGAGGCCTTTCATATTTGTATGAAATTATCATTGAATTTATTTTTTGTCATTGAAATATTAATTTAACCAGTTCCCATAGAGATTTTGATTTCCCCGTAAACTTTCTACATGGCCCATCAGGTTCCCATGTGGTAACATTTTAGTTATTTTGTGTGCACTTGCCGTTCAGCTTTGAGCTGCGCATCATGTTGAGGTTGCAGATGGTGACGGCGGGAAAAGGCAGCTTCGAGCTCCGCTTCAGCGTCGTCTTGGTCGCCGTGTCACGCCGAAAGTACTGGGTGACGAGCTGCGTGCCCTGGAATACGCAGATGACGAAGAAGGCGAGCGTGACCAGGCACCAGAACAGGCGCGCGCGGATCGTCCGGCTCGAGTTCAGCACTCGCGGCAGCCCGTGCGTCGTCGAGTTGTCGACGAACTCCTTGACGATTCCCTCATCGCTGCTGCTGTCACCGCCGCGGCCGCCGCCGTTACGACGAACTCCGCGGTCCGACTCTGGGTCGCAACGCTTCGCTGTCATAACTGGATCCTAACCCTGCCTTTTAACAAATTAAGAAAAATGACAATGATAATGCAGTGCATGTATTTATGTTCTATTAAAGGGGTAGTTTAGTTTTGGTAAGGCTGAACTTTAGTAGCCAAAACCTGCACAGTAACATTATAAACTAATAGTTATTACTCCACCATGCTCGAAAGGTATACAAAATTACAAACGACTAAGTAAAAAGCCTGTTATCATTCAAAAAGAGCCATTAAAACACAAGAGGGCGCTTTTAAAAAGGCATTGTTTTCAACCATTTTTCATACAAAATTATGCATGTGATGTTTTATTGATATAATGATTAAATAGCGAGATCATCAACAACTATTTAAAAAACGCTTTTGAAAATTTTTGAAAAAGTGCAAGCATTTTTTTATTTTTTTCTAAAAATCATCTAATTATTTGGGCCCCAAATAATTATAAGATCAGATATATTTATTGATATTTCAGCCGTTTCTGGGTCGATTTTGACCAAATAAAGTTTATTCTGCCATTAAAATTGCATGTTCTCTCAAATTCGACACTCAGTTTTTCATTACCTCACAAAAAAATTGTGATGTGCAGCGCCCTCTCTACCAAAACTAAACTACCCCTTTAAAATGACTGTTCAGGCTGCAGCGAAACAGGTTTCCCTATCATACGCGTATGGTTCTAAGCAGATGGCACAAACACGTGGATGAGACGTCGTATATTATTAGGGCATCATTACAATTCCTTGCCTATCACGTATCAATGCGTACGACTACGAGGAAGGGGGCCACGGTGCTGGAACACCACCCCCCCCCCCCCTCCCACCTTCCCTCTTCTTGTGAGCTTTAAAGTCTGGGGTAGTACAGTTTTGGTAAGGCTGAGCTTTAGTAACCAAAACCTGCACAAACATTACAAACTAAATAGTTATAACTCCACCATGCCCGCGAAAGGTATAGGAAAATTACAAACGACTAAGTAAAAAGCCTGTTATCATTAAAAAAGAGCCATTTAAACACAAAAGGGCGCTCTCTTCAACCATTGTTTATACAAAATTATGCATGTGATGTTTTGTTGAAATAATGATTAAATAGAGAGATGATCAACAACTATTCAAAAACCTCTTTTGAACATTTTGGAAAAAGTGTAAGCATTTTTTTAATTTTTGAAAAAAATCATCGAAAAAATCTGGGCCCCTGATATTAAAAGGTCATTACAAGTAAACGTCATTATTAACCTCATCATTCATCATCTTCATCAATGTCATTGCACACACGTAAACTTTATCTAATCCCATGTGCTTATTATCCTAGCTTTGACGGCATTAACAATACCATACTTAAATTATGGTCTTTTAGTTTGGGGAAACACACATGAAACTTTATTAGATAAAGTGTTGTTATTACAAAAGAAGGTTATTCGTATTATTTGTAATTCCCCTTTTCGCTCCCATACTGACTCTTTATTTTTTGAAAATAAGATACTGAAGGTAAAAGACCTATTTTTATTTCAACTTGGTCAATTTATGTATAATTATAATAATAACATGCTACCATCTGTTTTTCAAGAAATGTTTTTTAAAAATAGTTCAGTTCATAATTATCCAACTAGACATTCTGAAGAATTTCATTTACCTCTCTTGCGGACCCTACTTGCTCAAAATACATTTATATATGAAGGTCCTAAATTATGGAATTCTTTAAGTAATGAAATAAAAAATGCTCCATCGATTAATATCTTTAAGAAAAAATTAAAATTGGTTTTATTACAATCTTATAAACATCATTGAATTATCTTATTTCGTGCTTACGTCATCCTTAAAGAAGGTCATTCTTTACTCGCGGACTCAAAATGTAATCTGATATTATATATTGTGCCTTCTCATGCATTGTTCCTTTCTATTATGCGCAAGTCTTTTTCCTTATTTTCACTTGAACCCCACTTGCAGATTATCTTTACATTTGTACCTCCGATCTCTCATTTCCTTTTGGCAGTGTCTCATTGTTTGTATTGTGTGCGTCTTCTCCTATTTGTGTCATGTAAAGTTCTCTCTTGTCCCATGTTGGTCTCTGTTGGCATCCCCTTTTCCCCCTTTTTCCTCTCTTTATATTTGTTTATGTTGTTGTAGTCTAGAATGTGTTAATTTAAATGTACAATATACCTAACTATTATTTGAGAGTTCCACAATTGTACAAGCATTGCTTTTTAGTGGACCCCTCTTGTTTCCAATTTGTATATCACTATTTTGTGCAAATTATCATTATTCATTTGTAATGTTTTGTTGGAAGCAAGAATAAATTGAAATTGAAATTGAAATTGAACAAACCGACAAATAAACTTTTCTCTGAGATCGAGCTGTCCCACAAATGTTTTAGTCAGAGGCGTAGCTAAGGGGTCACGCCCCTCCCTCCCCCCTTATTTAACTAAAAACAATAAATTCATAAGGGGACATTTTGAAGAAAACAAAATCACACACGAGGATAGCCCCCAATACCATGCCACGCTACACCATACCACCCTAGGCCCCACGAATGTCTCAGTCAGTGGCGTAGCTAAGGGGACACGTGCCCCCCCCCCCCCCCCCCCTCGATTCGAGAACGGCAATACAATCATTAGGGGGCATTTTTGAAAAATAAACTTGTCTCTGAGATCTCTAAGAGCGCCCCAATGGTATGTATTATCTCAGTCAGTGGCATAGCTACGGGGGCACAACAAATACAAACATATACGAAAACATACTAAAAAATCATATTGAAACAATAAAGAAAAACATAAAGCGTACGTGTCCCCAATAATATGTCTGCCCCCAATCAGTTCAAACACGCTACGCCATTGGACACCATTAACAAACAGACAAATAAACTTGTCTCTGATAAAGAGCGGCCACATAAATGTATCAGATAATGGCGTAGCTACGAGGGCACGTACAAACAAAACAAAACAAAACAAAACAAAACAAAACAAAACAAAACAAAACAAAACAAAACAAAACAAAACAAAACAAAACAAAACAAAGCAAAACAAAACAATTATAACATAAGGGGGTGCATTTTTGAAAAGAGGTTAAAGAAAACATAAATAATCAGTTCGACCCCGCTACGCCATTGGACACCATTAACAAACAGACTAATCAAAACTGGTCCCTGAGATCGATCGCCCCCACGGCATATGCATTATCTCAGTAAAGTCTAGTGTAGTGTAGCCTTTTATTAATTAAGGCTTCGCGTCTGAATCGCAGGAACGGCTCATCTTGGCTCATCATGGCTCAAATTAGCTCCCATTTTATCGTTATATACGCGCCACTATTCCTCACCAGTTGTGTCTGCCAATCAGGCACGAGGCCTCAAGCCCTGCCTGCATAGGTTCAAGCTATTTATGTATTATGTTGAACTTATCATAAAATGAAATATTTTAACCTTGTTTCTTTTTTTTCTTTCAGTTATGTGTAGCCAGGACTAACCCACACGCTTGGTGGGGTCTGGATGGGGGGGGGGGGGGGGGGGGGGGGGTGGGGGAGGAGGGGGGGGGGGATTTTTAAGGGAGAGAATCCTAGTGTAAAGAGCATCCAATAGTCGTATTGAAGACAACTTCTGGTTGTGGTCAAAGAATGCCGATAGCATGTTCTTTATATAAAATAATAACAATATCAACCAAAACACCAAGACAGCAACAATATAAATAATAATAATAATAATAATAATAATAATAATAATAATAATAATAATAATAATAATAATGATAATAATAACAATAATAATACGTGTGGTTTGCGGTTGCACCATGTGAGAGGGGAGGATTGGTGAGTCCTGAAAAGGACTGTGGTAATCTCAGAAAGGACTGTTGGTAGTCCTAGAAAGGACTGTTGGTAGTCATAGACCTACTGCGATCTAAGTTAGATATCAAATTACACAGCATGATTTTGAATTACCATTTGACCATTCAGTATAAACTGCTTTTCAAGAGAGTCATAATTATTTGTCTTTAACATATATTTATGATTGCAATAGAAAGTTATAAGGGTACTCTATAATAATACCAGTTTATTATGAAAACATGATTTCGTTTAAACAAAATCGATTAAATCGTAATTAGAGGCTTCGTCCGAAAGAGAGAGAAAACAAAAGTCGTCATTATCTAGTTTTAGATGAAAAAATAATATCCAAAATATGGGATTCATGATTGAATGCAAAATTAAGCAACAAAGACAGAGAACGAAAATGATGGAACATACAATATATCCGTAAAGGAGAATATTGGACCAACAAAATGTACAATACACTTATGTTAATCATTCCAACAGGAGGGGAGGGGGCATTTCCCCCTTGCGCCCCCATTCGTTAGCTACACCTCTGGTCAGAATAATAATATTACACGAATCGGATATTATGTCCTAGAAAGGACTACCAACAGTCCTTTCTAGGACTACCACAGTCCTTTTCAGGACTCACCAATCCTCCCCTCTCACATGGTGCAACCGCAAACCACACGTATTATATACACCACCATGGAAACCGATACTTACAAGCAACATTTAATAATAATAATTGCGATAATAATAATAACGATAATAATAATAACAAAATAATCATAACGATGATAATAGACAGCGGATCAGAAAATAACGATGCATTATTGATCTAAATGTTCAAGTTGTGGTTTAAATCAAACATATAAAATGCTTGGAATAGAAACATTATGCAGTAAAAAGCGTCCTCTAATTATTGTTGCACAATAAGAGTCAGGATTGCTTTCAGGAAGAAAAAAAATCGTAATTGACTTTGGTGAAAATAGGAAAACTGAGTTGACGCATATGAAAACCCATTATAGAACCTCACCGTGCAATATATCAGCGATTTCCAAATGGGATTTTATTACAAAATGACCAGTCTGCAGTTAAAAACATTATGATGAGCAGTATATACGCAAACGTATCAGTGATATTGTTATGGTTGCAAACAAGGGCTATATATACCAAGCACAACGTAATTATGATTATAACATTTTGAATGAGATTTAAAATAGTAATGCAATTATATTATAGATTATTTAATTGTGTTTTTTTTTTTTTTATTCATGTGGGTTTTGACCGAAATAGAAATGGCTGAAAAATTTCTAATCCATAAACTCATAAACAAATAATACATACATCCGTCACAGAAAATAATATCTTTGGGGAGTGAATGTTTTGACGATGGTAAATTCATGATAATATATTAACTAACCTTCTTTCTAACATTAATACAACCGATGTGTTCACATTAGAGAAAAGTCCTTAATACCTTAATGTAATTGAATACAAAGAGTTTCCTTTGATTTGACAACATTTTAAGAAATACATTCTAATAAGTTTACCTGTGCTTTTGATATTCCAAACGCCAGTCAGAACTCAGGTCTCGGACAGATACCCAGATAAATCAGAAATCGAAATGACGGCGATCCTCTTATTGCGAAGATTGGCAGCGTTCTAATCGTCAGACATGTGATGCGAATTATATATCTGCGAACGATGATAATTAGCAGTATAGAATGCGTAAACTTTGGCACGCCTGACCTGACCGAGTCAGAGGCGCCAAAAATAACATAGATTGCACTCACGTACGCACGCATCCGCTCAGACTGCATGTTGGACATGTAATGGTATCGTCCATTCACGTTGTCGTGTGAGGTCTGATCATCTAATCATCTTTAAAGGGGTAGTACAGTTTTGGTAAGGTTGAGCTTTAGTAACAAAAACCTGCTCAATAACATTACAAACTAATAGTTATAACTCCACCATGCTCGAAAGGTATAGAAAATTACAAACGACTAAGTAAAAAGCCCGTTATCATTAAAAAAGAGCCATTAAAACACAAGAGGGCGCTCTCCAAAAACAAAAAGCATTGGTTTCAACCATTTTCATACAAAATTATGCATGTGATGTTTTGTTGAAATAATGATTAAATAGAGAGATCATCAGCAACTATTTAAAAACCTCTTTTGAACTATTTTGAAAATGTGTAAGCATTTTAATTTTTTTTTTGAAAATCATCGAATAAATCTGGGCCCCGAATATATTCCGATCGGATATATTTATTGATATTTCAGCCGTTTCTGAACCGATTTTAATCGAATAAAGTTTATTCTGCCATTAAAATTGTATGTTCTTTCAAATTCTACACTCAGTTTTTCATTATCTCACAACAAAATTATTTCGTGCAGCGCCCTCTATACCAAAACTGAACTACCCCTTTAAAGGGATCTAGTAACATGGTCCAAATCAAACATTCTTACTATATAACTCAGCTGGTTCTCCCGCATCTTGTTGTATTTGTATTACCAATAGAAGCACGGAAACGGTTTTGATTTTTTCAAATTTCCCTTTCGTTAAAAAAATATTTTTCAAGAGTATTGCAAAGTTAGAACTGTGTACAAAGTCAGTACGATGATTTAGGGAATATCGCTTTGCATGTTGGCTCATTACTCAACCATAAAACCTTCCATTTACCAGAAAATGATCACAAAATACTAAAAGGAAACATTATATCACAGAAATACACATTATACCAACCATTCATGACTTTTTGCACACGTCAACAAAGTTACTAGTTTCCTTTAAAACGCACACACCACGCACCCCCGCACTATTGATGACATGTATCCGATACGTGTAATATTATTACTCTGGCCAGAGGTTTAGCTAACGAATGAGGGCGCAATGGGGAAATGCCCCCCCCCCCCCCCCCCCCTCCCCTTCCCGTTGGAATAATTAACACAAGTGTATTGTACATTTTGTTGGTCCAAAACTCTTCTTTAAAGGGAAAGTTGAGTTTTGGTAGAGAGGGCGCTAGACTACTTAATTGGTTTGTGAGGTAATGAAAAACTGAGTGTAAAATTTGAAAGAGCATAATATTTAAACAATAAAATCATCTTTGTTTGATCAAAATCGGTTCAGAAACGGCTGAAATATCCATAAATATAACAATTTGTAATAAACCCGGGGCCCCGGGTTTATTAGAGAATTTTGAACCAGCCGTTAAAAATTTAAAAAAATGCTTCCTCTTTTCAAAAAAGTTACAAAATAGGTATTTAAATAGTTGTTGGTTATTTCTTTATCTAATCACTATTTCAACAAAGCATCACATGCACAATATTTTATTCAAAATGGTTTTAACCGATGAGTGTTTAGAGAGCGCCTTCTTACGTTTTAACGGCTCTTTTTGAATGATAACATGATCTTTACTTCGTCATTTGTAATTTTGTGTTCCTTTCTAGTTCTAACTATTAGTTTGTAATGTAATGATGCAGGTTTTGGTTACTAAAATTCAGTTTCACTAAAACTGTACTCTCCTTACCAGAACTCAACTATCACTTTAAGGACAAACGTTCCTCTATTCTCGTTCTCTGTCTTTGTTGCTTAATTTTGGATGCAATCATAAATCCCATCTTTTGGATATTATTTTGTCATCTAAAACTAGATAATGACGAGATTTGTTTTCTCTCTCTTTTGGACGAAGCCTCTAACTATGCATTAATAGATGTTTTTTAACGAAATAATGTTTAAGATAATGTTTTCATAATGGAACTTTCTATTGCAATCATAAATATGTGTTAGAGACAACTAATTATGACTCTCTTGAAAAGCAGTTTATACTGAATGGTCAAATGGTACGAATATTCAAATTCATGCAGTGTAATTTGATATCTAAATTAGATCGCAGTACTGTTGGTCTATAAATCTCTGTCTGATAATATTGTCTGCCAGATGCATATCAAATTATGATTAATTACCATGTGTCAGTACTCGATTTTATCTGCTTGTGCGTGTGTGTGTGTGTGTTTGTCTGTGTGTGCATGTGTGTGTGTGTCATGCCGATCCGTTAGGTCATATTTTGAGAACAAACATGATTTATATCACAGTACTTGGTCAGAGCTCTAGAGGATGTTCTCCTCAATGAAAGGTCACATAGACAAGTTGAGGTAAAAGAGGTCAATACATTTAAAGGGATCTAGTAACTTTGTTGGCATGTGCAAAAAGTGATAAACGGTTGATTCAATGTATATTGTTGTTATCTGCATATGTCCACTAGGTATTGTGTGAAAATTCCAAGTTAAATGGACGTTATATGGCCGAGTAATGAGCAAAAATGCAAAGTGATGTTCACTAACTCAGTGCACTGACTTTGTACACGGTTTCAACAATCAAGTGGATCGTTTAACATCTGAACACTTATTATTATTATTAGGCATTCAATCGCAAATATCTTTTTTATCGAAAGGGAAATTTAAAAAACCGATACCGGTCCCATGCTTTTTTTGTTAATACGAACACAACAAGGTATGAGAGAACCGCTAGAATTCCAATTGGATTTGGAGGATTTAGACAATGTTACTAAGTCCCTTTAAAGAGGTCAATATATTTAAAGGTCCTTTCGAACATACATACTTATGCTTTTTGTGTTTATTTGTGCGTGCGTCAGTTGTGTAAGCATTTGTATGTTTGTTTGTGTGTGTACATGTATGGGTGCGTACATACATGTGTGTTTGTTTGTATGTGTGTGTGTGTATGTGTGTACATGTATTTGCCTGTGTGTGTGTGTGTGTGTGTGTGTTTGTGTGCGTGGCATGCCGATCCGTTAGGACATACTTTGACAACAAGCATGATTTATATCACAATACTTGGTCAGAGGTATCTAGAGGATGTATTCTCCACAATGAAAGGTCACATAGACAAGTCGAGGTTAAAGAGGGCAATATATTTAAAGGTCCATTCGATTTAATCAAGATATAATGTATAACTGGTCGACGGGCCACGGCTAAATAGTCCATCATAATCTTTCTAGACTCTTTGTATATATCCAAATGAGCCTAACAATAATAATAATAATAATAATAAATAATTTATATAGCGCAGAAACTATATATATATATTCGACTGCGCTTCAAGAGCTCCTATAAATACCATTCTACTACACAATGCTATTATAATATAAAGCATAATCATAAATAAAAATTAAGTCTGTGTTTAAAACAAATAAGTTTTTACTTTCAATTTAAAGCTATTTAATGTTTGAGATTTCCTAATATCCACTGGTAACTTATTCCATAATCTAGGAGCAGCACAAATAAATGATCGATCACCTAAGGTTACTTTTGTTCTAATGTTGGGGATCTGCAATGCCAGTGTGTCTTGTGTACTACGAAGATTATGACCATGAGTTTGAAACTTAAGATTCAATAACTCAGTAATATAACTAGGAGCTTGGCCATTTAGCGCTTTATAAACTATCATTAACATCTTAAATTCAATTCTTTGACGTATGGGTAACCAATGTAATTCTCTTAACAGTGGTGTAACATGAGCAAATTTAGAAAGATTGCAAATCAATCTTGCACATGTGTTTTGAACCCGCTGTAACTTTCCTATCTGTGTGTTTGGTAATCCATACAATAAACTATTACAATAGTCTAACTTACTCGTAATACATGCGTGGACGACAACTTTCATGCTATCTTGATCAAATTATTTACGGATGCGCCTTAAATTATAAATCATGTAATATCCTGATTTACATACACTAGTAATTTGTGATTCCATATTCAACCGAGTATCAAATAGCACTCCTAAATTTCTCACATTATGGGATGGTTGTATAGCAGTATCACCTACTGATATACCATTTGACTTGAACTTAGATACCTGCCGTGGAGTACCAATGACTAATAGTTCCGTTTTCGTATCATTCAACATCAATTTATTTTGTAACATCCAGGTTCTAATGTACTCAATGCATGTTTCTAATACACTAATACAATATTCTTCATTTGGTGTGTTAGGACAAAATGACAAATATATCTGTGTGTCATCTGCGTAGCAGTGACAGGTAATAGTAGGGAACTCCTTTTGAATATTTGTGAGGAGTCTGCTTGTATACAACGTAAACAACAGGGGTCCTAAACGTGACCCTTGAGGGACACCGAAAGGTACCTCGAACACATCAGATTCAATATCATCCATTTCAACTGTCTGTTTTCTATCAGCCAAGTATGATTCAATCCATGCAACAATAGTTGCAAGCTCCTGATCATCATCGTTTCAGTCGAGTCCAGTCTTGGGACCATTTTTAACGGATGGTTCTTAGACTGAATATTAAAGGACAATGGAGCCCAGGCAAACTGTTACTTTCAAAGACTCTTAAAGAACAACGGAACTATAGCTTTCGGCTATTATTATCATTTAGAGGGTGAACAGACATTTCATTTGATATATAACTTGGCAATTTTGGCCAACTGGATCCCATGAAATACTTGTGTGAACATACCCAAATTTTACTAATTATTACGGCGGCAAAAGCTGATGGGGGCGGCCATGTTCTTGTAATTACCCGACATGCTTTGCAAACTCTGACGTATGTGCTTAGGGCCAAACAAAAAGCTTTTCACTGATTTGCAGACTCGTCAAAGCATCTACAAGTATTCAAACAATGGTTTGAATTGGTGCTATTGAAATGCAATGATGCAGAGGTCCGCACACACCTAATAATGGCGGCCTCCAGCGTTCGCGTGAATAGGGGTATACCCGATAATGTTTTCATATATTTCTTCCAAAGCAGAAATCTGAGTCGGGGTAATGTTACGCATAATAAACAAGCATATTACGATGTATGAAGTAGGATAAACTATATTCTAGAGTTGCATTAGAATAGTCCCTGAAAGTTAGAGCATTATCGGGCAAGAAACAAGAAAACTATGGCTCTTTGAAGAGGTCCATTTATTTCTATGGGGGACACCGATAAGCAACGCACTCTGATAAGATTGGACACCACTTATTTATAGTCACCCTTCCATTCCCAAAACTCATGATATGATGTGTATAAATGTATTCTATGAAACAGAATTATGTTGAACTCAAACGAAGGATATTTATAGTGGAAAGATGCATTAGACTCGGAAATGGTGGTCTCGCGGATAAAATTACCTTCATTACCTTAATGGCCATTAGTGTTAATATGACCGCGATTGAGATGCAAACGCCCCATCCATTTTCACCCACCCATGTTAAATCATGCACATATTAATTGCACTGACCAGTAGCGTACCCAGGATTTTTTAAAGGGGGGGGGGGGGTTCTTCTTCAGAAAAATTATGTCGGGAGGGGGGGGGGGGTAGTCAAAGAAAATTTTCGAAGCCGAGACCAAGTACCTTCAACATTTTCGAGACCGAGACCAAGACCCAGTGGTTGAGAGAATCCGGTGAGCGGGGGGAGGGGAGGGGGGGGGGGGGGGGGAGGGGGAGGTAGTCGTAGAAAACTTTCGAAACCGAGACAAAAATTTACAACATTTTCGAGGCCGAGACCACGATTTTTCGCACTTTTCGAGGCCGAGACCATCAAAAATGACGGTCGAGACCGCTGGAATTTGGTCTCGAGACCAGTTAAAATTTGAAAAGGGGGGGGGGGGGAGGGGTTGAAACCTCCAACCCCCCCCCCCCCCCTGGGCACACCTATGGCACTGACTATGTACACATTTATAACTTTCCAGTGGATAATTACAAATCCAAATACTTCAATCATAAATGTCTTTTTGGGGAAAGGAAAATTGAAAACAAAAACTAGATCCCTTTAAAGGCCCAACTAGTGCACGACCTATTAAATCCCGATTTAAGCTGCATGTGCATCATGATGAGCAGTTAGCCGTGTATAATGAACACATCACAGTAATGCATACGGATTCTATGAAAGCGGAAATTAAACAAATTGAAGGTATGTGTGTGGTTCACCATTTGCGTATAGAATCGATGAAGGAAAGGATAACATAGTTGATAGCAGCAACAATAATGCTGTGTTTATAATCATCACCATCATCAGTATGATCTTTACCATCACCATCAACATCAACATCATCATCATCATCCTCATCATCCTCATCATCCTCATCACCATCATCATCATCATCATCATCATCGTCATCATCGTCATCATCGTCATCATCATCATCATCATCATCATCATCGTCATCACTATCATAATCATCATCATCATCATCATCATCGTCATCATCGTAATCATATTCTTCTTCATCATCAGCATCGTCATCATCATCATCATCATCATCATCATCATCATCATCATCATCCCTAAAGCCACCTAATTTGGTCAAAATACGCTCATTTTCAAACAAAAAAACATTTCAGTTCAGGCAAAATCATTTCATTTTGTTAAAGACGTAATTTTTTTGTCAGGGCAAACAATCTCTGTCCCCTGACAAATTTGTCCGTGACGTAAACCCATGTGCAAATGATGAGTCTTGGGGCACAAATGTTCTTTGTTGAATGATGAATACTCACATAGGGCTCAGAGGAAGGTACGTGGTGGAGAATTATAACTTAGTGATTTACATTCGTTTGCAACTGTCATTCATATAGGCACAGCCACAGGCCAAGCCCTACCGTACAATATTCATAATGTTGAATAAAAAAAAATAAATAAATCAGTGAGCCCTAAAATGGTGCGTTTGCGAGCATGGAGGAGATAATGCTGTTGATAAGCACATGGTGTAGCCCTGCATGAATTCTGCAGGGGGGGGCCTACGGGCGAAAATCGCTACTCGAACGTGTGTGTGTGTGTGGCGCAGAGAGCTCTTCCCAACTTAGAGTCTGAGGGCTATTCATTTTCTCTCGCTATTTTTGTTTTCAGTCAAGAAAACGGGTCTTCACTATCTCAGCTATTATGCAGAAATCAGATTGGGATGAGAACATGAGGGGGATCGAGGAGCCAATTAAGGTTTTGGGTATGCGCCCCCCCCCCCCCCCCCCCCCCTAGTTTCCCCGCCTGGTTCTCATATCTGACGCCCGAGGCCAGATTTGTTTATGTAGCTGTATCATAATGATCCTAACGGAATTCCATGGTCATGATCAAAAGCGCAGGCTTGTACAATGTGCGGCATGACCAGATCTATAAGGCCTCTGATCCATTCATATACGGTACGGTACCCCCTCCCCCTTGGCTGGTATTTAGTTATGTGCAAGGGGATATGGAATACAATACAATGTACTGGTCTGTTATATGCCTTCTGGACAACGCATCATAACATGTTTAATTAGAGGCCCAGTTTTAGTCTATCGGCTCATGTAAAACAACACATTTTTCATACATAATCTTGGCAAGAGTTTTTAATTTGAACTAAATACATCACTGATGAGAAAATGTGTTGTTGCCATGTGTTTAATTTTTGGTCCCAGTGTGCATGTTGCATTTGCGATTATTTAGCTAATTTGCATATTTCTGAAATAAGGTCAGGGGTCATTTTCCATCTAGGAATAGTACAATAGTAATCAAAACAATCATGACAGG